>JARFNW010110966.1:0-50409 GCA_031763155.1 Dirona albolineata
TATTTATATATAGATAGATAGATAGATAGATAGATAGATAGATATAAATACTTTCATTTATTAATCTATTCATTCGTTTATTTTCATTGTTGATTTATTCATATTAAGTCATTTGTTTACCCGCCCTCTATCCCAACAATAACAACAGCTACAATTTGAGTCACCTGGAGCAATGGTTGCGGGACAATGCCCTGCACGAATTTGGGGCACAGGCGGCACTTGAGCCCATTATACAGGTGGGTTGGACATGGTTCATGTGATGATGGTGGTGGTGATGATGATGATGATGATGATGATGATGATGATGATGATGATGATGATGATTGATAATATTGTTATTAATAGTAATAATAATTGTCATTATTTGTATTAATGTCTGTTAATAATTTTTATTAACCCTGCTGAGAGATATCCCAATTTTTATTTGTGCCATTCGACTGTTGTGACCGGCACATTGATACATACTTTTTTCTTTGTCTCTGTCAGTTGCTCTTTTCTACATTAGCTCCCACTCACAAAGTTTCGATTACACAGAAACTTATTTTATTCTCTTTGCTTTGGTTTACAACACTGACACGTCACATTTTTCTTCCTCTTTTTTGGGTTTTTTTTGGTCCCTTTTCTGGAGGGGCAAAAGTTTGGCATTTACATTAAAAAATTATGAATGGAATGAATTAAGTATCAACTCCAGTCCCATTCCCAGCACTGAATAGAGCAACACAAGACAGTCTAACTTACTGTTCTATATCTGTCGCCTATTGATTAACTCCCTCTTAACTCCAGCCCTATTTCCAGTCTTTAATAGTGTAAAAGTCTAATCAAACACTCTATCTGTCGTCCATTTTAGGCATCCCAACTTCTCCAGGCCAGGAAAACAGATTCCGATGTGGACAGCGTGTGCGATATGTGTTCCAAACTGACCACTGCCCAGGTAAGTGTCCAATCATACCCTTAGGGAAAGGTAGCAATCTGCCCACCCCCACCCTACCTTCGTCATCAGGATCCCATTTCATGGAAACATAACAACTCAATGTTCCCAGCAGGATTTGAACCATGGTGGTCGAGTACATAAGTGTTCTACCTCTTGTATGAACTCTTTGCTGAACATAAAGCTGGAAACTTTGTTTTTTGTTTTTATTGACCAAGTATTTAAGACAAGCAAGTGTTCAGCCCTCTGCCTTGTTTCAATTTTGCTGAGGCAAGACTTTTGAATTAAAATAGGACAAATTATTAACTTTATTTTTCCCCACAATTTGACCTTACTATTCTCTCCTTTCTACCTTCCTCCTCTCTCTCTCTCTCTCTCTCTCTTCCCCCCCCCCCCCACTTTCTATCCTTTCTAACCTACCCCCCTCCCCTCTTCAAACAGATTGTGAAAATCCTCAACATATACACCCCGGTGGACGAGTTCGAAGAGCGCGTCCCCGTCGCTTTCATCCGTAAGATCCAGGCCAAACTCAAGTCCAGATCCGGAGACTCCACCAGCTCCTTGCTTCTGGACACCAAGTTCAGCTTTCCCGTCACCTTCCCGTTCAACCCCAGCGCCATCGCCTTGGAGACCATATCCGTACCTGAACAGGCCCACTTAGGATTCCTGGCGCGTCATTAGCTAGCTGTGTACTTTTAGTCATGTTGTTGGTTGTTGTTGTTGTTAGTATTTTGATTGTTGTTATTCGTTATTCAATTGTTTAAAAAAACAACCCAAATCACTCAGGCCATATATGGTGTCTATCGCGGTGTGGCGTCCAGGGATTATTTTGTCTGACTTTGATTAACTTTTCTTTTTTTTAAAATGTTATTAGAAAATCGAACAGTTGTAGTAGGAAAAAGACTTTGATTAACAAGATATTGATCAGTTAGTAGTAGTAATAGCCTTGTATCCCTGTGCAAGTACAGGCTTACAGACGTAATATTTATCCCCGGCAGGCCATGACATTTGAAGTTGATCTTAACTCCCTGGAGAGCATACAATAGAGAAGCCTGTTAGGCACATCACACTAGTATTCTGACAGTATCATCTTATATGCCTGACGCAGGATACCCATTCCTATTTGAGTCAAGTGAGGAAAGAAGAATTTGATGTTTTCTGATCAAGATATGAGAAATATTAAACAGTGTATTGCTTCTTGTACAGAAACAAGCTTGATTGGCACAGTGGGCTGATCCCCTTGACGCCATGAACGCATGCACCAAATTTCACCAAAGTAATGATGAGTTTAACATTGGGTGTCTGAAAACGAAGCAAATGGAGACTGAATGTGATTGGTCCATACATGGTTGTTATTTCATTGTTAAAATCCTCAGATTATATTTATATATATGCTAGTATATGTTATGGTGTCTGGTAGATTATATTTATATATACGAGTGTACGTTATGGTGTCTGGTAGATTATATTCATATATACGAGTGTATGTTACGGTGTCTGGTAGATTATATTTATATATACGAGTGTATGCTATGGTGTCTGGTAGATTATATTCATATATACGAGTGTATGTTACGGTGTCTGATAGATTATATTTATATATACGAGTGTATGCTATGGTGTTTGGTACAAGGGGCTTAGTGATTAACTTGTCCAATTTTGTTTGAAAAATTCAAACAGTTAATTGTAGTTGATGGTGTTGGTGTGATTGCCTTGTAAGAAATAATTAACGTTTTCATGGAGGGTTTGACAAGTAACACAAACAAGTGCTTTTAGTCTATAGCATTATTTCATAGAGTGTTTAACGAGTGGCACTAACAGTTGCTGGTAGTCGATGGTATTAATGTGGTTGAATTGGAAACAATTTTTTATTTTTGTTCGACAAGTATCACAAACTTATAGGTTGATAATAATATTGATGTGGTTGTATTCAAAATAATTACAGGATGGTTTTTTATAGTGTTTAACAAGGCACACATTCATTGTAAGCAGTTATAGTCGATAGTATTGATTATTTTACTTGGAAATGACTACTATTTTCATAGAGTGTTTGACAAGAAGCACAAACTTATACTTATAGTCAATAATATTGATGCGGTTGTATTGAAAATAATTACTATTTTCATAGAGTGTTTGACAACTAACACAAACATTTACTTTTAGTCAATGGTATTAATGTGATTGGATTGGAAATGATTACCTTTTTCTTTGTGCATTTAATAACTAACAGTCATGTTATTTCGTTTTCAATTTCATTGTATGCATACCACAACTCATTTCCATAAGACGTTGATCAACTTAGCTGACTGTAATATGACCTTTTACATTTCCCAAGGTAGCAAAAATTCACACCTAGTTTGTAATAAAGCTGAGGCGAATGGATAACAGACAGGTCTTACAGAAAAAATGGTTGTTGGTAAACCACAGCTCACGGCCGCCGAGAAAGGTACTTGGGCTTAGTAGACTGATCCCCTGCTTGTCTGAGATCCCCCCCCCCCCCAGCTGTAGACGTAAAAGATTGAGTATTGTGGGACTAGAGAGTAGCATAGGTTATTATTGCAAGTTCTGGTGCAGCTGGTCTGTAGAATTTGACTTTAACCGAAAGGGTCTAGTTTCATGCCTCTGATCATTGTTTTCAGAATGTACTAATGACGAAGATTATTTTTTATTATGGTGTTAGATAACGCTACTCATTGCCATTCTGAGGTGGGGTTTTGTTATGTTTTGTTTTGTTCTTACTTTTCTAACAATTTTGTCAAAGTGCCACCATCACCAAGGCTTTCCATATTGTCAATTCCATTTACTACTTAGTCTGTGTAAGTTAGACGTGTAGACATCGTCAGTGTACGTTAGACGTGTAGACATCGTCAGTGTTAGAACAACTTTAAAAATAGGTCATGTGTTTTAATACAATTAATACAATCAAATTAAACAACTTTTTACCCAAGTACTTAAGTACAGTATTGTCTATTGAATCATCATGCACACAAATTATATCAAATTATATCATTATCCCATCATTTTACGAGTGAGTATTGCACAAAAGTGATGCCGGTGATCCGATGGTCCAGATGGTGAAGTGGATACGTGTGCGTGGAGTATCAGGTTTGGATCTTGGTCTATTTCCCATGCACCGGAGCACCTTTACGACTGTGATGGCTGAATGTCAATAAAGGTTGTGTATTTTTGGGGGTTTTTTATGGTGTTTTGTTATTTTTTGTTTCTTCATGTAGCGGTTGAATGATAGAGCAGATGGTGTCGGCTTATGTCGGGCCAGCATTGAAAACGTGCAAAGGGCGGATAATTGCCGACTTCAAAGGGCGGATAATTGCCGACTTCACTTTCTTCGAAACCACAGATCCATTGATCAAAGGGCGCAGTCCCAACCATATTTTTTAATTTTGTTTTTTATTTTTTTAGTTGTTTTTGGGTTTTGTTTTATTTTTTATATATCTTTTTATATTTTTCATTTTTTATATTATATATTTTTTTTATTCATTATATGAGTATTCCTGGAAGAACGGGTACCACTGATATCGCTTGTTCTTATGGATGGGGTTAACAATCACATGTCTCCCAACTCTAAAACACATTTAGAGGATGTATTATTAGAATTATGATTGGTGAAAATTGTGATGTAATTTACCACAAATATGTTTTTTCCCCCCTTTTTTATGTCATCGCCCCTTTGCTATTTTCAAAATTAATTCAATTAAATAAATTATTTTTTCTCCATGCATTATTTAATTTCATATTGAAATCATGATGACAATTTAAGATTGTAGTTTTGTTTTTGTTTTGTTTTGTTCATAAAAGTGATTAATTTTTAGATATTTTTGTATGATGTTTTTGCTGCCCAATTTAATACTGGTAGACCACTTGAAAAGGTTTGATCCAAAATTTGAAGGACAGCCGGAGTCATTTCGGCTTGCTGGAACAGTATTTCACATATTCACCTTTGGTCATGAGGTGAAATACTATAGAGGCCTGTACAGTATGCGACTGGACTGACGAGGTATTAGTTAACAGACCTTGTTTCTCTACAGCGCTTTAAAATAAGCACCAGTCCATAAGCACTGGCTCTATGGGCCTCCAGGCTCTTAAGGTGTTTACTACTTCCATGCATTCAGGCATTTTCTGATAAAACTTTTCTGGACAAAATGTTTTTCAAGTGTGTTGTATAGTGGGGTGCGACCCTTGCAGACCGCCATCCCCCACTAGGGAAGGACGGCGGCCACCCCGGCGGGACCGGTATTGTGTAGTTACCTGGCTATTTCCCAAATTCTTGTATCCCTGTGTTGTTTTAGAAAACTGTTGTTGCGCATGATTCACAATGTTCATGTATATAATAATGATATGGAGCGGTTTATTTATCGGACAGGACAGTATTGGATTCTGATTTTGTATTTTTAAAATCAGTGACACTTCAGCCATTGTTGGGACACGAAATGCAAAATGCAAAGTGCAAAATGACATTTGTTGCCAGACGGTAGTTCTGGTATTGGTCGAGTTCCCGTCTCATTCCTATATATATATATATAACTCTTTTCAACTCAAATCTATTCATTCCTGGTGTTGCCCTACACAGCGTGACATACATTCTCTAGATGTGCTCCTGACCACAAAATAAGAGTTTAGCAGAAGAGACAATTGACTATTATAGTGGCACAACTTTCGCACCAAAAGATATATAATACCAAGTAAAAGCTCAATATATTGTAGTGGTAGGCCAAGCGGCCAATTCATTGATACAAATCAAAAGTCAGTGGGTCTAACAAAAATATGAATTCATATAGTAGATTATGTGCGTCATTTAGAGTTAGTGCATTGTCGTGGCCACTATTACTGTCACCAAAGCAAATGGGCCCAATCCAATTGTCGCTTCTGTGAATTCTATATTCTGCGGCTCTGACGCGTCAACACTGTGTGGCGACGTTTGTTGTTCTGTTTTGTAATTTGTTGTTAGTATACGGTTTGTCATTTCCGAGTTGTGATCTCTTCTCAGTCATTCTTCAACGAACCCCTTTATACGTTAAGATGTACGTAGACCTACAAAACAACGTAGGTTCAATCCCTATGATATGTTTTATGATACTGTTTAAAAAAATTATTATTTTATGAAATGGTTATTTTCAGTGTTTTATAGATATATATTTATAAAATCGATGGCTAGATGCAAAAATCTGACATTTGCCAAATTCCCTAAAAGTCATATTACATATTACGATAAATTAATAGACATCAAGTAGTCTGTCATATTATATTAAAATCTAAATCTTTTTCGGTCTTCAGTTTTTCCTCCTCATCCTACTCCTCTTACTTCTTGTTTTCCTCCTTTTCATTACTCTGTTGATTCTTCTCAACATTCTCACCTCTCTGATTTCCTCTTTGAAACTGATCACTTTCAACTCCTCCCTGATGTCGGCCACTCCTTACTTTGTCTTCAAACTTCACTCTTTTGATTCTTGGTGGCCTTCTCATCTTTGCAATTTCAATCTATGGCAAACCATTTTTCCTCTCTGCTTCTCCTGTAGAATTAGATTTTGGCACTTGTCGGAAGGTTACACCCAGCCATCATTAATATATAAATATATGTTATTATATGTTACTCTTTTTTAACGTTTGTGATATTATGTTATCTATACATATGTCTTACAGCCAGTTAAACAAGTCTGAAGTCAGAATTTTTGCAATTGACAATATATTGAAGTAGAAGTTTACCTTTTTGTTTTTCTTATTTTATAAAGGAGACATGTTGAAGTTCGGGTCTTTTGACGCTCAGGTATTGACATCTGGAGAAGCTCCTCCGGTAACCACCTCTGCCTCAGCAGAAAAACTTGATACAAATTGAACCCGCTATCGTCACTGTCATCATTTAAAAATAAATAAAAAAATTGTATTTTGGTCAATGAAATTCACTTTCGTTTAAGTTTTTTAAATGATTGAATTGCACAAAAGCTATGTGCTTAAGGGCCATGTGCATAGATCTTACGTCTACTGATAAGACGTGTGTGCAAGCAGAATTTTCAAAACCAGACTTATACAAAAATTATATAGGCTGTTTCTTCAGATCATTGGAGGTGAGGTGGGCTAGTGGTTAGGCCAACGGACTCACATGATGAAGGCCGTTGGTTCAAATCCTATCCCAGTCATTTCATTGTTTTTCTTGGGCAAGAAACTTTACTCCAATTGCCTCACTCGACCCAGGTGTAAAAATGGGTACCAGCTTGCAGCTAGGGGAGTAATCTACGAAAGACCAACGTCCTATCCAGAAGGGTGGTGTTTTGTCACTCTGTCCGCTTCACGCTACGGAAACCAGGATAAGCACCGGATTCTATGGGCCTCAAGGCTCTTAAGGACTTTACTGGGTTTTTTTTATTATTTGACCTGGGTTTAATTATTTTAAAAGAACAAAAGAAGGTAGGATATTTTTATTATATTTATCACCCTGATATTGGGGGTTTTTTTATGTATAAATAATGTCTTTGCAATGTGATTTGTTTGATGCAGAACCTCAGTGGTGTGCCCCATCATTGACGTCATCAGTGACGATACGTTTGAGTACATCACAGGCTCAGACATGACTTGGGGCGGGTTCAACTGGAAGCTCAACTTCCGATGGTATCAGGTCCCTCAGAGGGAGCTTGATAGGAGGGGAGGAGATCGCAGTCAACCCACAAGGTAGGTGACCTCTCCTGTTCTTAGATTTTAACATCGTTCCTTTGAAATTCCTGCCCCATTGCTAGTTTGGGGTTTTGGAAGGGGGGGGGGGAGCAATGTTGACTTGTTACATTTTTTAATTCGAGCAATAATGAACAGTATTTTGTTCATAACTGAAATGCTTCTCTAATGCTTTCTGTCAGCTGCTTCCACAGAGACCTTCATTGATAAATGATGATTTTTCCTTTTGGATTTTAAGTCCTTTAATTGGACAAGAAAACACAGAACTCCTGCGAAATGGTATTTGATGTTTGAATTTGTTGTGTTTTCAGAACTCCAACCATGGCAGGTGGCCTGTTTTCTATAGACCGAGACTATTTCTATGAGATGGGGTCTTACGATGAGGGTATGGACATTTGGGGAGGAGAAAATCTGGAGATGTCTTTTAGGGTGAGTGAGGGTGGGATTTGGTTTGTTTGTTTGTTTTTTATTTGTTTCTTTTGTTTTATTGTTTTTTTTGTTTTTGTGGGGAAGGGGGGGGGGGGTGTTTAATTTCTATCATCTTTATCATTAATTTGGTATATGCCTATAAGTAAAAGTTAAGGCAGGTGGCACAATAATTTAACTGTCTCTTATGTTTGTTTTTTTCTATTTGTATTTTTTATTAGAGTTGGGTTTTTGGGTTTGTTTGTTCTTTTTTCATTGATTTTTTTTGTTTTTTTGTTTTGGTCACAAGTTGCTAATAATTCCTACATTTTGCATCTTATGTTTTCCCAGGTATGGATGTGTGGTGGTAAGATCTATATTGTAACCTGTTCAAGAGTGGGCCACGTTTTCCGTAAGACTTCTCCGTACTCATGGCCTGGTGGAGTAGGTCGTATCATCAACCACAACACACAGAGGATTGTAGAGGTGTGGATGGACGAATACAAAGACTTTTTCTACAAGATTAACCCTGGTAGGTCATGTATTTGTTTTTATCTTTCCTCTATTCTTTTCCCTCTCAATCATCTTAATCATCATGTCAAAACTTTTTCTTTTTATTTAAAAATGGATTTTTTTCGCCAGTGTTTTTAAAACTTTTATTAGTTTAACTCTCTTTTTCGCTCTAACTTGCACGTGATGTTTTGAAATCTATTTTGTATGTTCAGCTATACTACCTATGCTTTGTTTTGTAATATGTCACTGTAAAGTGGTGTTAAGTACTCCAGGATGGAATCTCTATGGATATCTATTGTATGAATTTGTGAAATCTATCATGACATTTCTGTTGATTTGTTTGGGTTTATTTTGTGTTTTTAAATTAGGTGTGAGGGCTACTGACTATGGTGATGTGACAACTAGGAAAAAGTTGCGGGAAAAGCTGAATTGTAAGAGCTTCAGGTGGTACTTGGAGCATGTATACCCAGAGTCACAGCTTCCAATAGACTACTATTCTCTAGGAGAGGTGAGGTGGAAATCGGGCATATTATTTTGATTTTTTTAAATATATTTTTTTTTAATTTTATTTTTATTTTTTTCTCTCCATGAATGGGTTTGTTTCTTTTTTCTCAACATTTATTTTACAGGATGGGTTTATATAATGTCAGAGAGAAAATATACATGTTTTAGACAATTTCAACATATTAATAAATCAAAAGCATGGAAATGATGACAAAAACAAACAAACAAAAAAAGAATATATATTGAATTCAAGTTTAGAAAGATCAAAATAGGTACACACCCTTAAATTTGCGCAGTTTGTAGTTGAGAATGTATATGTTATGTCGTCATGTGACTTGATTAGAATCATCAAAAAGTAATTGCTAATAATAAAAAAATTGGTGTTTATTGAACTTTTGGTTGGTTTTCGTCAATTTCTCACTATACCCTTATACTTATACGGCAGTTGTTTTGTTTTTTCACTTCTATAATAACACAATACTAAGACAATGGAAATGATGCACTGAAGACAGCTGGGTCCTTGGGAATTTTAAATTTAATTTGCTAAAAGAGTGCCTTTGGTAGTGGAAAGGGTCAGCATCAACAAACCTAATGTTTAAGGAGAAAAACCAGATTGTGATATGTCTTGTGTTTTGAGTGAAAGAGGATTAAAAGTGTATACACTGGGCTATCAAGACCTGAGCCAACGTTTGTTTATTAACTATTTGTGTTTGCTTGGTGTTTCCCACCCCCGTCCACCCACCAGATGCGTAACAAGGCCTCAGATTACTGCCTAGACACCATGGGCAGGAAGAGTGGGGAGAAGGTCGGCCTGGAGAGGTGTCATGGACAGGGCGGCAACCAGGTAAGCAGATCAATCGCATAATGGCTTGGCTGTTAGAACCTTGATGAAATTATTTAGTTTGGGGTTTGGTTTTTTTTTTGGGGGGGGGGGGGGGGGGGTTGTATCAATAACAGTGCTGGACTCGGTCGTATGTCCTGACGCGGTTTAACATTTAATGTACAACTCTTTATGGTATTTTGAAAGTCATCAAGGAGAAACATGTGGCATGAGATGACTTATGTTTCGCCTTTCAATAAACCCGGACTGGATGCAAAACCAAGAAAGTGAAAAAGAAATGACAATCACGATTTTATAGCTGGAGCTGGTGCAGTGACGTACAACTGAATATTTCTTAATTCTGATTACTTCCTCTGTAATCCATAATACCTGGGTTTTACCTGTGAGTCAAATGTTAAGCCTGACACTATCACAACAAAGATCCATTGAATCCTGTGTCATCGGTTGTTGGATTGACACTGAGTGTAATGATCATATGTTCAGATAGTTTTAGAATTTGAAACTTTGATGTGTGTGTGTGCACTTTACTAATGTTTTTATTCATTTTCAGGATCATTTTAATGTGTTCAAGATGGTCCGGGCTAATTGGTTTTGATATTCTTTGACAAGAGATTTATTATTAAATGTTTTTGGGTTGGGGGGGGGGGGGGGGGGGGGGGGGGGGGGGTGGTGGGGGTTATTTGTTTTTTTTTTTCTTTTACAAGATTTTTTTTTTTAAATTTTTTTGGCTTCCCCCCCCCCCCCCCTCTCTCTCTCTCTAACCCTAACTCTCTCTCTCTCTCTCTCTCTCTCTCTCTCTCTCCCTACCTCCCACACACAACACACTCTTTCTCTTTCTAAATATTATCTCTCTACCTCTCTTCTCCTCTCACTCCCTCCTTTCCTGCTTTTCTCTTCTGCATCCATGTATCCTCTACTCTCACTGGTGTCATGGCTCCTTCCCAGATTTTCTCCTATACCTTCAAATCCTCCATCCAAACGGATGATTTGTGCTTAGATGTCTCCAGCCTAGGGGGTCCTGTCAAACTGTTCCAATGCCACGGCATGGGGGGCAACCAGCAGTGGCAATACGATGAGGAGGTACCCTGCCTGCTTACAGCTGTTACTGTTAGATTGAAGCCCCCTCCCCTCCCCCTCGCCTGTCACTCTCACCATTTGTTCATTTCATTAATATATATAACATATCAACTGTTGTATGTGTGATGTGTAGATTTCAAGATGCATGTGACGTGAAACTGCGATAAATTACACATTTGCTCATCTCGGTTTAGCTTTTTCTATTTTGTAAAAGACGTTTTATTGGTCTTGTCACTGTTACATTGTAAGTTTAGATCTTTTTTATTATTGAGTTCTAAAGCCAGATGGACAAACGAATGTTATCACAGTTGCAACTTTAAATCATCTTGTATGAATAAAACTTCACCTATTGTTTGTATCAGTTCTCAAATTTTCAAATGGTTTCCTGTGTTTCAAGTTTTTAATGACCTTTTGCTCTGCTTCAATTATTTTATTTTTATTGGGGGGGGGGGGCTACGCAATTTATTTATTTATTTATTTATATTTTATTTTTTTTGGGGGGGGGAATTACGCAAAAGGTATTCAACCCTAACCCAATAATGCTAACCCTTCGTGTGAAAACTGAGGTGACAATAGGTGAAGTTTATTGGTGTTTTCTTTTTTTTTTTAAGTTGCTGATCAGTTTGCATTTCGTTTATTTTGTTAATGTCATACCATTCATTTATGAATGATTTTATCGTAGCATGGGCTTTTTGAAGCATCTTTTTGTTGTAGCTGTGTTTATGAAGTTTACAATTTGCTGAATGCTTGAATTTGGAAGATTCATGTTGTCACTTTCTCATCTGCCTTCCATCTCTGCATGCTTGAGGGAGATGGCTTGTTTTTGCAGAGACAATGAATGTGTAGAGTGGGGGGGGGGGGGGGGGTCAAACTTACATGGTTTATTGGACCAGATGATTACATGATAAGGGGTGATGATATGAATCAAAATATTAGGGTGATGAATGGATGTGATACTAACCTCAAAATATTCACCTTCAAATGATTTGGGGATTTCCGTTGGTTTTTGGGGTTTGTTTGGTTTTTGTTGTTTTTTTGTTTGTTTTTTTTTTGGGGGGGGGGGGGTTGGGTTGTGTTTTGGTTGTGGGTTTTTGGGGGGTTTTTTTGTTGCTGTTGCTGTTTATCCATGTTGTGTTTCTTATAATTTTTTTTATTTTCACGAAGAACTGTTTTGAAAATACAGGAAATGTAATATTATGTAAACATCATGCCGTTTCCTATCTGCCATTCTGGTGCATTCACCAGTCAGAGATGTCTGCTGTTTCTGCCCCTTTCACACCGACTGACAGAAAACAATGGGTTGCCTTTGGATGCATATAATTCCGCTACTTCCAGTGTAATTATTGCCTCCTTCTCCATCCACCCTCCTCCTCCCCTTTCCCCCTCCCTCACACGCCTAGGTGTTTTGTTTGACCAAGAAGAAGCAGCTGATGACAGATGACGATATGTGTATGCAGCCTGTAGGGAGTGTCCTCAAGTTTGTTAAATGCTCCAAGTCCAATACCGAGTGGAATTATGATACCGAGGTTTGCACCAGAAACATGTTAATTTATTTTATTTTTATTTTTTTCCCCCACGAGATCCAAACCAGCAATGTGTTATTGTAAGAATTACTTAACATAGCTCACAGAAAATGAGCATGTGGACAGGTCTTAGGTTCAAATCTTGTGTTGGACTGTTCTCTGGAACTTTCAGGCTTTTCAAAAAGCTGTCCCTCACTTCCCTCCATAGATGGACTTAAAATGGGAGGTGCCATCTTGACATGACATTGCAGTGTTCAAATAGTTGGTTAAAATTATTTTTTTTAACCCAACAAATTTATTGGAAGATGAAGGGTGAAAAAAAAGAAAAAAAGACTGATGTTTGTGATTAAGCACAATAAAAATAGAGATTGTAAGAGGAAAACGACAGGAAACAAGGGGACTGCGCTGTTTAGAAATGTCTTTATGTCCAATGTTTAAAAAAGTGAGTTTAGGATATAATAATATTTAGTGTAGTTGAGAGCAGTGATGACTGTAAGATGAAGTCACTCAAACAAGTAGTGTTGGATGACAATAGACCTGTGGGAAGGTTGGGGGCTTGAGAGTGGTGATACAGGTAGCATCTTTTGTTGTTTCTTATTACATTAGCTGAACCTCTCATCTTGCTATGCTAAAACACGATAGAACCAGGCAGGTTTTTGTCGGTATGTTTCTTATTATGATTATGACCAGCAAACAAATAAATGAGTAAAATGCCTGGCTTCCAGCAATACTTTTAATTTTTTTTTTATTACAAGTTGTCAGCTCAGAAATGTAACAAGTAATTTGTGTTGCATGTACGACATGTTTTGGTTTCTGTTTAGTCGTTCTTGCTTTTGCATTGTTTGTACTCAGTTGCACGTTACTGTGATATGTAAGCATTGCTTGTCATCTAATTTTGCTGTCGTTGCCTGGTTTGTTTTTTTAGATTCTACATTGATATCCAAATATATAATGTGCCCTGTATAAACATTCAAGGTTTCGTTTTAATAGGGGTCAAGTCAGGTTGACCTCTTTTTCTTCCTTTTTTGATTCAAATATAGGGCAATCACAATTTCTTGTCGCTTTTCTATTTAGTCCTTGGCATTTGTGTCATGTTAATAATGATGTATGATTAGATCTAGATATGTGAAAGTGATAGTACCTACATCATTGTGCTAGTACCTACATCATTGTGCCTCTTATTTGACTTAAATTATTGATTGAGACTACTTGAAGACCATCCTACATGGCCACAGGATTCAGCTGAGCTATTATTTTAATACAAATATTTTCTCCCACACATAATGAATTCTAAACGGTACTGACTAAAGTATATAATTTTTTTAATTCAGCATCTTCGTATTGACACCCTACTAATACTAATACTGGTAATACAAGACATGCGTTTCTTGTGAGTCATGGAATGCATATTATTAATTAGATTTATCATAGAAATAAAATTCCAAGTTTTAATACCGAAAAACTAATTTTCCCATGATCTCAGACCATTGAGATTGTGTCACAGTCATTGCTCCCTTATTATCATGTATTAGAATTAGCATTGCCATGGCTGGCCAGTCAGTCAAGGGACGGGAACGTTCTGTGAAGAATAAGGTTATGTAGCTTCTGCTCTTGTGAAAGATGTTACTTTTAAAAAAGAAACAAAGAGGGCTCATGTTTAGTAATAATTTGCAGATACGCAATAAAACTATTTGCCATGATAAGAAAAGAGTGAAAATCCTAAAAATTAATTTACCACTCCGGTCATCCTTTTAGGTTTTATCAAAAACACTGTTTAATCATAAAAAAGTTTTCTCATGAATTTAAAGGGGAAAATTGAGTTGACTATGTAAAAGAGAAAATGAATTCTTTATCTGTATCCTAATCTGGGATTTTCTAAAAGTTGGAATATTACGTGGGACCAGTTTAGTTTGAATCTTTATGTATTTTTATTACAAACATTGAAACACTAGTAAATACATAAATGTTAACACCTTGATTCTTTTTATTAATGACAATTTCATGGAATTATCCCATTTTGTTTAAAAAGTTCAGTTTGAATCTATATGGACTCGTAAACATATTAATTTTAACATCTTGATTTTTTTATTTTTTTAATAAAGAAAATGTAATTAGAATAGCTTTGTTTGCTTATATTTGGCACCAATCATGCATTGTGTGATTTGGGAGTATTCTTTTTGTCTTCAGACCAGACAGTTGCGGCATGTTAACACAGACCAATGTCTTGGAAAAGGCGCTTTAGAGAAGGATGTTCCAAGCTTAGGTAAGATTTAGTTGGCTAAGAAAGTTTTAAAGGTGTATTATTTCACTATTTGGATTTGTCAAGTAGAAATTAGTCTGATATTTATGATTTGATAACTTTTCTTCTGATTGTGTCTCATGAATTATGATATTAACAGATGTTGCCTAGATAAAAACCTTAAACAACAGATTGTGTCTATTCAAGATCCAGTTCGTAATTTTCTTAGTTTGCAGTGGTGCAAATCATACACAAAAAATATGAAGAAAAAAAATTGTGCTTACATTTTTTTTTATATTCAAGCAAAGTTTCGACAATTGACAATTGTAAATGAATTTGTGGATACTGTATGTATTGAAAACGACGATGTTCTTTAAAGACTTCTTTCAGAAGCTACATAGTCGCCATAATATCAAATTTTACCAATTCTTTTCTTTTATATAATAATAATAATAAATGGCATTATATAGCGCTTATTCACGATCATCACCATGCTCTAAGCGCTTTACAGTAGCACATTTACCCCGGATATGAATCTTAACTTTATGCCCATCATCTTTCTTAATTTGGGTTTTTGGGTTTGTTTGTTTTTTTATTCCAGGTCGCTGTTCTGGTTCTATAGATCAGCAATGGTTGCTGGGTGGATGGAAGGAGTCTGCATCTCTATGATTTGGAATCTTCTGTCTCATTTTCAGTTCTCATCCTCCCCTACTCCCTTCATTTAAAAAAAAAATCACACAAAAAAACAACAAAATATATATACATTATCATCATTATTATTATTATTATTATTATTATTGTCATTATTATATCTCCCTTGAGGTAATCACCGTTGTCCCCACCCACTACCACCTCCCATCTCCACCATTCTTCACCAGCTGTGATTCTTCATTTAAATTCTTTCTTTTTTTTTCTTCTTTTTTTTGGGGGGGGGGGGGGGGTTGCCACAAATCACCCACCAACTTACTTCAAAAGTTTAAGCGTTAACCGGGTATAGTCGGTCCACAAGCTCAAAGGGCTGGTAACTTGCTATCTGCAAATATCAAACCTTTCACAACGGTGACAGCTGCCTCAGTTAGCCCTCCGTCACCTATATACAAATGCACCGTCTCACTGTCCTGTCTGGACATACAGTGCCTGCTAGACAGAGATCATTTTAAGGGAACTGACCTTCATGACAATCACAGCCAACCCACGTCAGTATCACCTCTATCATCGTCTTTGATAGTACAGTTTGTAAGCTTTAACGTTTCACCAGGTTTGAGATAAAAACCTTTTTGTTTTAAATTTTATCAGTCATTAGTCACTTTATTGATTCTTGAGTCTTTGGATGTCTTTTGTCTCATTCCATCATTTGATCTCGCATGTCTAAAGATATCTTTTGAGAGACATTCAAGGGTGGCGGTTCGTCAATTCATTAGTTGGTTTTGCATTTAGCTTGAAAATAAGCCCGTTATTATATATGATGTGTTTGTGTGTGTGAATGTGTGAGTGCATAAGCATTATTTGGGTTTTGGGGTCAATGATGGTTATGAGTCATTTCTCGTTGTAATGAAAATACTTGATACATACCTCATGGTGGTCTGTGTTTAGTCTATGATGAGATATGACATTCATGCATATGTAAAATATTGGAAGAAAGAGAGAGGGAAGAGAGAGAGAGACAGACAGACAGACAGAGAGTTGGAGAGAAAGATTTTAAATGATCTTGTAAATTAGGTATGGAATATTTTCTAACCTGGTGATACTTTTTGTCATTTCTCATCAAATGTGTTCTCTATATTTGAATTTTAGGTGATGGAACATTGTCCTCGTTGATTATTTGATTATTCTTCAATTAGATTTTGTCAGTAATGATGTAAATGTTATTCTGAATATGCTGATTTTTACCTCTTCAGGGTAAGGGTTTTGATATTAAGTCTTAAAGTTTCCAATTAAACTTACAGTCATACTATGGAAAAATTAAGGCTTGTGGGTTTTTTTCAAATGTTGATGAAATATTACATTATGTTATATTTGATTTTTAGATAATTTTATCAGAATATTTATATGAAAAGGAGGGTAGCATCGCTGTGCTGGTGTAATGGTTAACTCTCGCCAGACTTGGCTAATTCCTGCCATTCGATCTTGGGGTCTCAGATTAGCCCATATTTCATATGATTATTTAGAGAGGAGTTTACATGTCTCCGCTGACCCCTGACCCTCACATTTTATTATGTAGCATTTTCGACACTTTCACTCTTCAAGGACTGAGGCGTCTCAGGTGACCCACTTTTCAATGCGTATCTTACAATGCATGTTAAAAAAACAATTTTCTATTAGTCAAATTTGGAGGTCCATCATCAGAAACAGGGAACAAAGGTGGAGGAATATACTAATATTATCTTTGCTGGGCATAATCTGAATGCTTGTGTGGACATTGAATGGATGGGGTCTAGATTCCAAAGTCAGGCGAGGGTTAATCACGGCAAATGTCCACCACTATGATAAATTTTTTTTATGCTGATTTGACCGGACAGACTATAAACTTGTTCATTGTAAAATGCACTAATCCTGTACCCAACTTTGCAAATGTAGAAGTGATTCTAATCAAATTATATTCAACTTGCATCCATTATATATTTTGTTGTTAGTTTTTTTTCCTTTATAATGTTACGAGTGATTCATGTCATCAGTTTGCTATTGCAAGAATCATACATTGAAGTTGGTGTTGAATTTTGTATACAATTTTATATGTACTTGTGAGTGTGTGTGTGTGTGAGTGTGTGTATGAGATACATATCCATTTTGTTTTTGTCATAGAGACAGTTCTTTTCACACTGTCTGATTTATATTGTGAAACATTGGATATTGTCTCGTTGTCAGAGGTGTAACTGTCTTTACCCTCTTGATATGCTTTTATGTTTGATAATATTCAAGCTCATATAATACCTATACTTTAATCTACTTATTATTTAGTATTGTTTTTGTATCATTACCAACTGCTGCTGGACAATTTTGACCTCGTTAAGTCATGTCATACATAGACTGCCATTCTGCCCCCCTCACATTGGCTGATGGTGAGTTGGTTTTTTTACAGAGATGTTTCTGATCAACTCTAGAATCCTTTTGACATTTATTTACGTAATCTGTGTGTCCCAAGACAGTGCCTGTGCTCAATCTTATTCATATCTATTTAATTCAGCGAATGAAAAAAAGAGAAAGAAAAAAACAAAAACAATTGAAAGCTCGTCTTTTTCTGTCGGGCAGTTGGGGTGGGGTGGGGGGAGTATTTATTGTTTTGATATTTGACAGACTGCATGATTTTGTGAGTTGATGCTTAAATCCGATGAATCAAACAGCTTTTTTATGATTTAATCAAACTGTTTCCTCTTATCAAGACAAAATTATTTTATTTTTTTAACATAATATATTTCAATCACTATATCAAAACACTTTTCAAAGAATGTTTGGCCTGTCTTGGTTGTAATTCTTAAAATTCTTAAATGTACAAGGAACCTTTTAATATGTATTACTATTATTATTTTCTAATAGTAAGTGAAATGATATTTTCCAACAAATCAAATTTATCCAAATAATGCCATATATTGTTCAGATGGTTAGGAAGTATGTACCAATCAAAGATCCCATGTTTATTGAAAAATCAAAAAGTCAATATCAACACTACCAAAAGGTCCTCGAGCTATCAAGCAGTCCACCTTAAATGATAAGAAAAATTCATATAAAAGAATATGAGTGAGGACGGATGAAGGAAGGTAACAAAACAATTTATAAAATCAATTATCCTGCTTGAATTGTATGAATAGAGATATACTTATGTCATCAAAATTTGTGTAAAAATACTGTGAATGTGGTGTGTTTGCAAAACTTGAATTAAAACAATGAAACAGATTGCCAATTGTTATCAGAGTGTACCAGCAATGTAGCGTCCTCATCTATGTTTCGTGAGTCACAAGTTCTTTTCTTTTTTTTTCTTTTTTTTTTCTAACCTGTTTGTGATAATCTGTTCAGAACTTTCAGTATTAGGATCAATTGCAATGAATAAATTTTGTTATGCCATTCCATCTCTGGTTTGATTTCACGGGGTCTACAAGAGTACCTCTGAAATTATATCTCTGTGCATCTTTGTCCTGGCTCTTAGGTGATTTTCTCTGCTATACAAATCAAATATCTTTGCAAATTTGTGTTTTTATTCTATCATTTTTTCGGCCAAATACTCTTGATAAGATAATACTAATAAAATGATGATTCGTTCACGACCTTTTGTTTTTGGGCAAATATTGCTCTTCAAAGTGCTTGGGTTTTCTTTTTCTCTTCTCACTAGTTTCAGTTTGATGACTTAAAGAGTAGAAAGTGTTTCTTTCTCCTTTTTTTTCCTGTAAAGAAATTTTGTTGTATATATTACTTACATTATATTAATACTTGTATCATATATTCATTGACAATCTTTTTTAAATTTTTTTTCCCCGTATCTGAGAAATTCCGTATTTATTAAGTTTTCAATCTGATGTTTGTTTGAAGATGAGTACAACAAAATGTTTTATTGTTAAGGAAGTTGGATGGAAATATTGAAGTGTTATGAAATCTGTGTGATGTTTTTATTTGTGAAGAAGGCCCTGATACATGAATGAATGAGAGAGACCAGGGCATTTAACTAAAATGTAATTTGACCCATTGTCTGTGTGCATGCTATTATAGTTGCGTGAGAGTTTCTCACTTTTGATGATTTAAATTATCTACACTATCCATCATGTATTAAAATTCTTTAAGAAATTTATTTGACCATTAAGTTGTTTTGTCGTTTCTGAGATAGTTTATCTTTCCTGGTGAAATGATTTCTTATACTACTTACACTTATATTACAGTACTATTGGCCTTCTGGTTTTTTTAGGCATCTCTTTTAGCTATTGTTTGCCACTAACATTAAACTTTTTACTATTTTTTTTGGTTTTTCTCTGTATACCTTGTGTCATTTATATAATTACTGTTTCATATTCTATTGCGATGTGACATGTACATCTTTCTTAGTTCCATTCCCTTCCTTGCAATATTCAACCATTTTTGTTGTTGTTTACCATTCTTCATAAACTTAATTGTGATCATGGTCAGTCCGTTGATTTTAAGGTATTAAGATTATTTCATTGAAGCATTTTTAAACATCTTCCATACTTTTGACATCTGTCTTGATAAAGCACCATGCGTTACTTAGGCTTGTCAATTGTCATGAGAATATTGTGATTGTCACTATTTTTATTTTTTTTTAATTTTCAGAAAGATCACGATTATACGATCTGCTCGGAGAATTATAATATTTTTTAGCAATTGGAAACTTAAATGTGAATGCTAAAAATTACGAAAATTGATAAAGATATTTAGCAACGGCAGAATCAAAAGTTATTCCTGCGGACGCGACACCGATTTAAGTAAGGTGATACTTAATTTTAACTCTGTTTGACATTACTATACGGTGCCATATTAAATCTTCTCGATATAAGAACTAGGATCTAAAATCACCCTAGTAGTAGTTTCACAATTTCAATATGATCCATGTAACAGAGCGAAACGTAATATGTTTGAACGTCTTAATGAACAAATTAACAGGTTTATGTCAAGAAAGACAGATTTTAATATTATTCATGGACGGAATGCTGTAGATATATAGAAGATCCGTCAAGTTAACTTTGCAAAATTATTATTGAACCAAGACTCGTGAATCTGCAACAATAGGTGTCTCAGTGTTCATCTAGACTACAGTCTCAGTACTGTCTGTTGCATTAACATGGTGACGATTGCCAATGATAGCTGTCATGATTTGATAAAGAATTATAGATAAAATATTCATTTAAATGGTATTCGCCCGCTAGAGAGAATTGCTTATTTTGGTCTGTGTGTGAATCAGTGGCAGTATCTGATCTGTAATTCTAGTAATAGACCTGGACTTGTTCTCTTTGTGTTGGGGTATGGGTTGCTTTAATGACCCAAAATTCATTTATAGCCAAGCTATATGATGCCATTGTGGTTTTCCTGTGTTTCGTTGACAAATTTTGCTATCTTTTGGGGTTTTTTTGTTATATTTTTTTTTTGGGGGGGAGTCTTCTAAAGAATGAATGCATGGTAAACAAGGGACCCAAATTTTTCGGTGATTTGATTGAATAATGATGTGACAGATGTTTTTCAAAATTTGACTAGTCATGATTTTCTCTGGACTCTGTCAGGATTGTTTTGAGCAGATCTGGTTGCCGAATGAATTGTGATAAAAGTGGAATTTTTTATTTTTTTTCCATTTAAGTTCTAAGATCCAGTTTTTGGGGTGGTGTTTTTGGTTTTTTATTTCCTCTTACTTTCACTTTCAGGTTTATTATGCCCTTTGTTAACCCTATATGGACTGCCTCAAAGTCATGGCCTATTGGTCAATGGAACATCCGTCTCTGTTTAGGACATGTAGATCCCATGACATACTCCAATTATGTAACTCAAATCTTGAGATAGAACACCCCCCTTTTCTTTTTCTTTTTCTTTTTTTTTTTTATGAATATCAGAATTGCTTAAATACTTGGTGATGGGAAGTGATTATTAGAATTTTACAATACGACTCAAATATCAAGATTTGATGGAGTGAATATATAGACAATGTTTGAATAATCTTTAATGTCCTATATCATAAATCACACTTACTATTTACCATGTTATTGTTGTTTCTTATGCAAGAAAAGTTGCTGCTTTCATGATTTTGCATACGCTTTTCACTCATGAATGTCATGTCAACCATGTTTAACATTTATGGATTTCTGTATATCATCTTAGAATGTCCCAAGGTGAGCAGCCAGATTGTTGAAATGTGTGTAATGTTGTCTTTTCTCTGGATGTAATGGTGAAAGAAGATCCCAGCCATAACAGTGATTAAAAGGGTAGATATGAACTGTATTTGTAATAATGTCTCGGCCATCGGAAATGACATTCAATGGTTATGGAAGGGAAGAAATAATTAGGACGATTCAAAAAGGGGATGTGTGTGATTTCTTAGCTATTTCACAAGTTTTGAATTATATCATAAACATGATGTTTGATATTGTTTTTGATGTCGGGTGGTGTGGTCAAATATTTTTGCGTATTTGGCACACTGTCATGGCTACATATTTTATACCAATAGTTAAGATACTTTGTTCTAATTTCATCACTCGGCCCAGTTGTATGTGGGTATTGCATACCGCAGCTTTCTTCAGATTGCCAACCATTGGCCTGTTCCACTTTATTGGAACTGGAGTCATCTCCAGCTCTTACATCACAGTGTAATAAGGGGACTCTAATATGTAATAATATGAAAGGAAAGAGAAGACCCCATGACAAACCTATACACGTTGTTTTTATGACAAGGAGTTAAAAACTTATTTGATTCCAATGGCATATCCTGTTTTAAAATGGAAAGTTTATATTAACCTCTACTGTATTTTGTTTACCAGCAGACGTATGTTATTGGGTTTTATTCTAAATCGTACGCACAATATCAAACTATGATGACACGACCACGACCTAATAATAGACTTGACGTTAAATTGTGGAGCTCAAGGGTGGACAGAAATATTTGAGTTTTTAGAAGGGTTTTAAAGGCAGACTTGAATATTCAGGCAATCATGATAATGGGACATAGTAGCAGTTGGGAATGGGATCATTTCAAGTTTGTCGTATTTTATCAATCGGTAATTCAATCAACTCGGACAATCAGTCCTTTTTGTTCCAACAATGTTGTTTTCTCTTTTAATAATTCAATTTTAGGGTGCGTCACCACCTGGTGCTGACTGTAAACCCTATCCACATGGCCTCTGTCAGTGCAGGTGAAAGAAACAGCCCTAGTTTTGGAAGGGTGACATCATGATGTAGGAGCACAGGTTGCAGTAGGAGTCAAAATATCAGCAAGAGATAACAGTATTCAGTACAGAGATCACAGCTGAAGTTATCCAACCAAATTTGTGTTTTTAGAGTGACATAAGGTTTGGAACTGTTACTACCTTTGCATACCCTAAGCTAAAATGCAGGCTATGTAAGACCAGTTCAATGATTTCCTGTGGCTCTCTGACTCATTGTACAAAATATATATGAAAGGAGGATTAAAGTGGTATTAAATAAAGTAATTATTTCCCAATGATGGTCTTGTGTTGATTTCTTGGTTCTCAATTCCACAGTAGATTCATGTACACGTTACACATGAAGGAACATATTGCTCCATTTGACTAAAGCAGTGTCATTGACACATTGAACACTTCTTGCAATGAAAAGAGAGATCTGAAAGTTGTGTAGAATAGTCTGAATGTAATGTAACTTAATATGGTTAGTCCATCCAAAATTGTGTTTGTATCTGCATACATAAATGTGTTCCAGCAAGACCTGGAGAAAATAAAAATTTCAGAATGTCATTATTTCGTTTGATTGGATGTTAACTTAGGAATAGAATACTAAGACACAACAGTCTACATCGAAAGCTTTAAATTTACTAGTCATTTAAAAAATTGTATTTTTTTTTAGTCATGAGACATTTTCTTTATCTTTATGATGTTGATGTTTACAAATTTTGGTTGTAATGTAATAATTGTTATGGTTCCACTATGATGCTGAACAATTTTGATTCCATTAAAAGTCTGACGTTGTTTCTGCTACCAAAATAAGACATTAGCATATCATGATATCATTGTAAAATAGATCCCCTTTCGTTCTTACATGTTATGAGCATTTTCTTACTACATATCACTTTAAAAATCTAAAAATGTTATAAATATTCAATTAGAAGGTGCAGTAATACATTTTTTAGTAATGAAATAAAGCTCATGAATTTGAGTGACCTTGGTTTTAAAGAGGATGTGGTTGTTTTAAAAAATGTAATGTATCATAAGATGATGAGTTTTTGAAATACTGCTGTTATCACAAGTTTTTATCATATTAAGTGGAAATTTATGTGAGGGGAGTTTTGGGAGGAATTATGAAATTTTTAGAGTTTTTGGGGGGGTTTTTATATAAATTATTTCAGACATGAAATATTATCAATCAGTATATTTTGCTTTTCAATTTAGGATGAATATATTTCATATATAGTAGTCACTGGATAGCGGCAAGCTGCTGGGATAGGAAAAAAGCATTATTATTATGCAGCCTGTGCTTGTGATACAAGTCAATAGGTGATTTGATGTTTGGTATACATGTAATAAAACATGTAGTAAAACAAAAGCAGGGACAGACAATCATCTTGACGAGACTATGGACAGGCTAAACGTAGACGCAATATTGTCAAGAGTCACGTTAATCTAGTTACACTTACACAGTAATCCTTCTACTTCTAGGCTCTTTCCTAATCTAAGAGGAAGTTGAGGTTTTTTTATTCACTCAATGGCCGGTTTGGGAATGAGTTCTAAATACTAACAGCAAGATAAAAATTGTGGCATCACACCAATTTACATATGTACTTGCTTTTGATCTTTGTTACCAGGTAGTTCTGTTCAGCAAGTATACGCATGCGATTGGACTGAGTGTGCTTTTACCCAGAGTGCGTTTATCCAGCAACTGCTATATGGGAGTTAACTTCATTATTATTGCTACAATTAATGCTGGTCACCCCTTTGTAACTACAATATTGGTGGCAATGGCTGATTCTTCTTTGATGCATCATTACATTACTCATTTTACAACAGATCACAATAGAATCACAGTTGATTAGTTTAGAAGTAATGGTTTGCTTTGTTTCAGTATTTAGATGCAATCAATGAATTGACTTCAGTTTAAATCAGGATAAGCTCATGACGCAAATGACTTTTAAAAGTTTAAATCTGAAATCCACTATCTACACATGATTTATGTGTAGGAGTGGACTCCAATTCACTTAAGGCAACCTCATTTAACTTGATTTTCAGATGTTTTTCTTTTAAAAAATTGTTTTCTTTCTCCTGTACTTTGGTTAAGTCGACATTTGGTTAAGTGAATTGACTCAACTAGAACTTGATGTATAAAATTTGAAAGATGAAGGCTTTAGACAATAATTCATAGTTGCGATAAAGTTGGAAAGGAAGCCTATTGTCATTTTATGGTACCGACACATTTGCATCATACAAACTACACTATGATTATATAATATCCTTGTTAAGGAACTCCATTAATTAAAGTTACCTCTGTCAAGTGAAATCACTTTTGAAAATGATAAAACTTGTCATGAGATATCAAAATGAATGATGGATATTTTACTTCCATTTTCATATTGGTTTGTGACAACTGTCTACGGGGTCCATACAATTTATGTTGACAGTTGTTAACCCTAGATCTTATACAATACTGTCAGGTGCTGTCTGTTTGAATGGATAGTGAGTTGACGTGTAAACCCTGTAGGAAGAGAAGATGATTAGAGATTCATTCACATGGAGTTTTAGAATAATATGCAACTCATCAGGTTTTGTTTGTTTTTGTTTTGTTGAATGTACAGTACACTGAACTATTTTTAGATTATATTCAACTAAATGATATGAATGTGCCTATAGATTTTTGTTGTTGTAAGTTGCCATTTTTTTCTTAATAGATTGACTATTTAATGCTTCTTTTTTTTTTTCAATCATGTGACTGTTGTGTTTCTTGTTTTCATACTGTTTGAGTAGTGATAGTTGTAACTCTTATTAATGATCATGATGCTGTTCTGATGTAACATTAAAATAACTAACTAAATCTATTTTATAACATTGCCTTCTTATTTCATTATTAATGTTCAGTTACTTGATGAACATGAGTTGTTGATAAAAATAATGTTTACTTCCACATACAGGGCGTGGGTTCCAATCCTTTAATGGGAGGGTTCTCAGGACCTCTTTGGCTCTGTCCAACATGTCACTGATTGGTTTGAACTAATTTCAGATGGATTATGCGCGGAAGGTGCGATGCTCCTCGAAGCTAAAACAATGGATCACGTGGAGGTTGCGTGATTAAAGTTGAAAGCTATAACTTCATAGTATTCACGCCAAACAAGCGTGATCTGTCTTGTACAGCTGTCCTTATTTTGATTAATACAAATCTATGACTGATCAAGACCGGGAAGTCAGCTCTTACTTTTGATATTCTACAAATTGTTTAGTCACTCATTGACTCATTTATCACAATGTCTGGAGGGAGAAATGTGCTCAGTTTGATTGTCAGATTCAGAAAGAGAGCATTATGACTTAAAAGGTCCTGAATACACGCCAAATATGAGTGGATGAAAAGGAATATGCATGATTTGTATTGTTTGTGTTGAATGTCAGTAAATGAGCCAAAGTGGTTTTCATATGCTTGCTGGATGAGGTCAGTTGCGAAAAATTTATGTTTGGTCAGAATTTTAGTGGAATTTTGTTTTACAAAATGGCTCTGGACTCTCAGTCACAGTGTTGCAATTAATTCTGTTTTCTGAAAAAGTTGTGATAAAGCGAAGTGGACTGTATATCCCATCCCAACATCTGCAGAACTTCAATATTTTAATGATTTAAGTTTAAGACACAAAATCCATACAGCTTAACTAACCCGATTTTGTTTAATGTGATCCAAACTTCTATACATTGCAATTGCAAAGCAGTGTATGGGCCAACTCCATGCCCTGCCTTGAACAATGCTCAGTAGCATGCAAACACATAGGCACCCCGATCCATCACTCAAGTCTGAACCAAGAGCTGGAAAGTCTGTGGATCAGGATTTCAAGACAAGCAAAAATAATTTGGGCGGGACAACTCTAATTTTACGTCTGAATAAAAAATATATAAAAAAATAGAAAAATTATTTGCCCAAATACTGGTCCAAAGAATGCTATTGTTGAATTTTGTTGTTGCCAGTTTGGCAATTCCTTCAGCAGTTGAATTTGATATTTCAATTTGCAGGCAGGAGTCTCGATTGCCCATATTTGGATTGATCAGTCTGCTGCTTACAATAATTTAATTTCCAATTTGAATGAATAAATAAACCCAATTGGTGCGAGAGATAAAATTGGAATGCATAGCCACAATGTTATGTGGGTTAGTTAGATATCACACTGTGCCACATGCTCCTAGGTGTTCGTGTAACATCAATAATGGAGGAAGTACTAAAACAGAAATAAAATTTTGCATGAAACTTTATTAATATAATATATAAGCTTACAGTTAAAATCTTTCAAACCTCATATTTGAGCAATCCTTTCAAAACTTTCACAGCATCTCAAATCACAAAATGAAACATTCATTCATTTGGTTTCAATCTCTCGGGAGACAGCATACTATTAATAAACATATTCATAATTTAGAAAAACCAGACAAGCAAAACAGTATTACAAAATTCAAAATTGTTCTCTAAACGCACAGGAATCAGGTAAACTACTTGGAATGCTATCTACAAACTTAACATTACATCAATTTATTCCCATTATAATTGCTTTTGACCTTTGAACTTCATGTCAAAAGATATTGCATGTTTGATAGTTTATTGAAATTTGCAGTAACAACGTTTATTTTTGTTTTTATGATGGTAATTTAGTGCTTACATTGAGCTATTTTATGCAGTGTTTAATTTCAAACATCTACAAAAATTTGATCACAAATGTCAAAATCAGCACTAAAACTACCGCCATATAAACAATTTGAAAATTACATGAAGAAAGTAGAAACAGCAGTGGAGGTGAAAAAAATGAAATGGGGCTGACATTGTGAAATTTTATTTTTTTAAATTAACGTAATACAACAAATCTTTTCTTATATTATGCAAAATACTAGTTGGGTCTACTTATAATTATTATAATTATAATGAAATATATTTTTAAAAATTAATTTCAAACAATAGCGTAGAGCACAAAGCTTTATGCATGAACTTTTTTAATCAAACCAATTGCTGCTTTTTTTTCTCCTACTCTTAAGAAAATATGTAGATAGGTAGGTACACTTTATAATCAAAAACAGCAATAACAAAAAAACAAGACAATTTCAATTGTATGAAAAGGGTCCCAATTTTCACTGAAGGTAAATATTTGTTCACGAATGATATCCTAACATGTTGAAATAGTACAACTCAAAATGATTTTCATTATATTATTCTTCAACCCTTTAGTTTCAATAACTATAAGATTCTTAACAGTCATTGTAAATATATATACATATTTCTTTTCTCATGCACAAAATTTGCTCAGCCATTTGATTTCTCTTATTCATTGAGTGAAAAGACATCGAAATTTTCAGTCATTTAAAATAATACACAGCAAAATTCTGAGGAGAGCAATCTGATGGATATGTTATTATTACAATAGATATTGATCAACATTAGTATTTTGCAAAGACAGTGTTTATCCTTTTTCATGATATGATGGGATTTTCCACAATTTCAAACGTTATTATACTTAGAATTGCATACTGTTTTGAACTTCTACATCACTTAAGAAGTGCATGAAATTCGCAATCATCATGGAGCATGTCTTTGAATCATGAAAAAAGTTTTGTCATAATTACCAGCAACAACCCTATCTATGAGACATTCGATCCAGATATCTGGATGACAACATTTTTTGTAAAAGGATTATAGCTGCTTATCTACAGGGCATAGCTCCTTGCAAATCTTTTATAATATTCATAAAGCCCTGAAAGAAAATCTCATTATTTATTTAACCAGAACAAAAGCTCCTTACAGTAATAATATTACGTTTTATTTGCCTTTAGCTTTAACTTTAACTCTAACAAAATTGAGTGCATTTTCATAACAGATTCAAGATCATTTAAGTATTTTACTCACACTGCTTTTAAAAATTGTTGTTCTTTTATGTAATCCATGAAATATCCATTACCCCAACCATTAATTGTGTTCTGAATGGGAGATATTTATTTTACCCCAGGTTGAGATTAAAGATGCCATAGGATCCTTTAAAAATGTCTGAAACTTTTTGCACTTAGCTATTGCTAAAAGTGACAATTATTGAGCAAGAATCTCAAATAAGAACGTGTGATCGCCAGGAAGAAACATCTCTATTACTATTGCATCATCAAAAAACGTTTCCATAAAGATTAAACAACTGCAAAATGCATACTTAGTATCATATCCAATTCCTTAACCAGTGCCAAAAATACCATCGTTTGGCAGTTTGTCGAGGGTTAACTGGAAGCTGCTGGCTACAAAATGTTTTGTGTTTATCATGATCATCAAATACTGGTACCTATAGTAAACAAATATTGATCTACATCAGTCTTGGCAGTCAACAGTCAGTCTGCTTGGTTCTGTCGTCTGTGTTGGGGATGACAGCGAGTAACTTAAAATAAACATTTCCGCCCCCCTCTCTCTATTCCCATCGACTCCTTTTTCTCTTTCCTGGATGGCCTTCCCCACCAAACCCTTTCTTGGAGGCACCTCCAATCCCTGGGGGTTGAATCATCTGTGGCTGCAGGTTGGCATTCAGCTGGGCAGCTCCTCCAGCCGCTGCGTAATTTTCCTCACTTGCAGATCGGTCTTGCTCTTGGGCTGACACAAAACTTGTTTTAAATTGAGACTGCGAGGTGACAGAAAGTAAAATATAACATAGTTTCAGTCGTAAATTACAATATTAAACTAGACGCAGAAAGAAGAAAAAAAAGAAAATATGTCTTGAAGCTGTCAAAGTAAGCAATGGTGCATGTACAAAAGTGCTTTGTAAAGTATACAGTAAAGCTTTAAGACCTTTAACAGGCCTCTGATTTAAATAATGAAACACATTGTGTATTGTTGCGTTAAATATTAATCTTGGTCATCTCCCCAAAGTTTTAATGCAATTCAGAGTTGGACTGAGGCATCCACTAAAATATAACTCCTTCTTCTGCAAGCATTTGTTGTCTGAGAACAGTGTGAATTTGAAGAAAGTTAATTAAGATTGAACATTTTCCATCACAGCATTGTTCCGTATGATCACTTAACGATATTTGTCTATATATGCATGTCTTGATGCCTTAGTGCCTTCATACTGATAAATTAGGGAGTCCAAAAATAATTTGTACAATTTCAAGCCAGTTTTACCAAAGAAGCAAAAATAACTTTGTAATCCTATGGAGCCCTCTCAATCCATATCATCATTCACATGATAATGTATATTTCAATCATGTCAACCAACCATATCTTAATCTGTCCTGGCTTTACAACATTAAAAAGTATTTTTTCTTAATGGGACAAAAGATGATATAAACTCTTCTAGAAAAGAAAAGTCAATAGTTCATACTCTCTGTACATCATTATCACCCAAGATTCGTTAAGCAGTCTGTCCCCCTAATCAAAATGATGATTTATAAATCAGACTCACCAAAAATGCGGATTTCATGGCTGAATGTCTTTCAGATTGAGCTCTGCCCCCAGCTGCTCGGAAACTGCTCAGACTCATGGAGTCCTGTAACCTTGTGCTCTGTGTATCAATCAATTAGCAAAAATTAATATACAAATTATAAAACATTTCAATAACATATAAAGTTTCATATGTAATTAAACATTTCGTGCGAATGAGGGGAATATTTTTATTTGAAATCAAGGAGTATTATGTTTTCCAGCAATGTGAAAGTAAAAGTGAGTTGCCAAATTGAATCTAAAAAATCCAATCAGCTCCTCAGCAACAACTGGGTAAGCATTCGTTGTCAAAACATTGTTGAAGGGTTTTGAATCATTTACAATTGTGAATTAAGCACACAAAAAAACGATGGGACTATTTATGCTGATACTTGAGATTTTTTATTTCTTTTCTTATCTAACACCATTATGGTACATTTACAGGTTAGATACAAATTTTGGGAATAAAGTTTCTCCATTTGTGTCAAACGTAATAACCGCTGTTCTTTGCTTCTACTGATTTAATTCTCTCTCCTTTTTATTTTAATGAAAGCTGAAAAAAAAAAATATTTACAAAACTGAAAGCTTGACACGACAGCACTTTCCAATTAAGTCTAACTGCTGGGCAAAATAAAAATTACAGAAATACTGAAAAGAGAAACTAAAAGAAAATCCTTTGACTTCTTAATACTCACATTTTCAGCCCCAAGTCCTGGCCTTTCCTTATGGCCAAGTTTTTTACCGGCAACAGCTTTCCCCCTACCACCCTTGTAGCGGTTCTTAAACCATGGGCACTGATGGGAATGGAAAAGATTAGGCCAGGCAACAAAATTAGACATTGGCTCCAAAATGACAATGATTATTACAGGAATTTAGTAATGACGAGTTGTGTTTGAAAAACCTTCCTTTTTGGTCCCTTACTATATTTCTATTGATGATGTGATAAAATGTGTAGCAATGTTTCCCATCAAGTTGCGCTTAAATAAGCATCGTCGTCTGTGACAATTTTTTGCCCCTTGTGATTATTCAACTAAAGGGATAGGGGGAAAAAAATCTGAAGATGTTAAATCGGATGAATAGGGAACATGAGTAAGAATTTCGAAGTTTGGATCCTTAAATGCCTTGGGCGTGGTTATCGCATGGGAGGACTGCGTTGTCTCCATGCAGTGAGTCAAATGATATCATGTGTTGAGTCCTCTAGCGAGCCTTAGTAATCCACACCATACTTGAAACCTTCAATTCTGAGTGTGTTAAGAGTCTAACAACAGGTACAGTAATCACACTGCCCCCCCCCCCCCACACACACAAAAAAGAGGCCATTTTCATGTTTATTTTTTATTTATGTGGTGAATACAAGTCCTCGACTTCTAACAACAGTAATAGCCTGAATTTCTATCGTCTTTGGCCACATCTCTGTACTGAGACCTTAAAACAATGCAACCGACACAACAATTAATATGAATAAAAATGAAAAATGAAATTGAAAAAAACATAAAATCAAACTAACTTACTTTTTGCGCAAGTTCTAATAAAGTTGGAGGGACATACTGATTTGCACCTTCTAAATTGCGGACCAAATGAGGAGCAAATTCCTTGTCTTTTTCTGTTATCAAGGTGTAGGCATGGCCCTTGGTGCCTGGAATGAAATGATAAACAAAATGAATGCCACATCCATTTTCACACAATACATATCTTATCTTGTACTAAAGTCTTTCTCATAAGACTTACAAATCTGGGTTCATGAACTTTATTGATGAAAGATCGCTCTACTTTGGTGGTTCCAACAATTTTCTCAAAGTGTTCAGTGAAGATGGCTGCGCCTAGTCGTAATCTAAGTAAACGATGCAATCGTGATCAAGTTTTTACTGTCTTCCGTGATATTTTGGATATCAGTGATCTTTCTGGTGTTTCTAAGGCTGATGATTCACCAGATTTTATTTCAAATGAATGTGTCAGTAGTGAGGAAAGTTGTGGTGACAGTGATAATAATGGTGGTGCTAGTGATAGACACTACGAGTGGTGCTAGTTCTAGTAACAATGAATGTACTATAAAAATGATGCCCATTACAAGTCTGTCTGATGCATTGGAATATTTTTTATTGCACTTAGTAAGTAAAAATATGTATTTTGTTTTCCCCTCTCCATAACGTAAGATTGTTACATAATTGTGCAAAGCAAACTCCAGACACAATTTTATTTTTTTTAAACCAACATTTTTATTTTCCTCATTCAATTCCCTACACATACATGTATAACATGAGGGGGTTATCATCAAAACTGCTTCTATATATCTGTCCCTTTTCTGATCCCTATACTGTCTTCTATCCCCTCTTAAAAATGGCTCTGGTCTTATCGAATAGTATTTGGCAATTTTCCCCAGTAGCCAAAGAGTTAAGGAGCTTGAAAGCTTTCAAATTTAAATGTAACATTGTCTCCAGCCATAAATCAGTCAAATCGTTACACCTGTATAAAGATATTATCCTAGACGGATGTAACAGACAAAAAAATAATGTATTTTAAAAATACTCACCTGAACGTTCATATACTGCTACTCTTCCTTGCTTTATTGATTTTACGAGTGCGATTGTGTACTGTCTACTGACTACGATTAGATGTGCCATTTAAACGTCGAAAATTACTATTATTATTATCATTATCATTACTTTTATTATTATTATTATTATTATTATCATTATTATTATCATTATTATCAATTATCATTAAATTATCATCATCATTATTATTATCATTATTATCAATTATCATTAAATTATCACCATCATTATTATCATCATCATTATTATTATCATTATTATCATCATCATTATTATTATCATCATTATCAATTATCATTAAATTATCATCATCATTATTTCAATAATAATCATTAATATTATTATTATTATTATTATTATTATTATCATCATTATTATTATAATTATCAGCATTCTTACCACAATAAATGATACCAGTATGATGAGACTTACCAGCACGGCCTGTACGACCAATTCTGTGGGTGTGAGTGTCAATGTCCCTTGCCACGTCATAGTTGATGACATTCTTGATGTGAGGGATGTCCAGACCTCGGGCTGGGAGAGAATTATATAAAACCACTTACAACATGTTGTCTTGACTATTTAGTTTTGGTCTGTATGAATGGAAGGAGAACTTTCATTTGTTTTTAATGTGATTGTTTTCTCCTGGTGTTAAACTTAGGCGATATACGTAAAGTAAGTGAAATCCAGAATTATCGTGAAACCTAATCCAACTCTCTCTGTTTGTAATGTTTCATCTAAATAATATTGTAATGGGTTAACCATCTTCCCTTGGCATATATCATTTCATTCATAAAATCTGATTCAAAATAGCAGAATTCAAGCTTGCATCAAGCAACTGATTACTTTATTTTCAGTATTCATTAACTAAACGCATATTGGTTATGGGGAAATGCTAAGATCATATGTTTTACTTATCATCATGCCAAGGTTTCCGATTTACTTACCAGCAACGTCAGTGGCCACTAGAATGGAGAACTCTTTCTTCTTGAAGGCGTTTATAATTTCATTCCTTTCTAACTGGCTCATGTCTCCATGCATCAAACCCACTACAAAAGTAATTGAAAATTTGTGATCACCTTAAAAAATTTGACTTTCTACATTAACATGCAGTACTTCATTGTGTGATTACAACAACAAAAAACAAACAAAAAAACATTTCAACTTTCTTTATCTTATAGATTACAAACATAGGTATTGTGAACTTACAGTTCTGATACAAGAAACAAATATCTTAACTGGAATATAAATGATTGAAATTATCTTTTTAAGTTTAAAAAAAAATGTTAATGGAAAAGAAAAAGAAGGAAAAAAATCTCACATTCAAAGTCTCTTGCTTTCAGATTAGCCGCCAATTCCTCCGAGTTTGTTTTACGGGTGACAAAAATAAGAACACTTCCCTCTGAAAAGAAAAAATAACAAATAGTATATAAGTATAAGGGCAACCTCAATCAAATTTTCAAATATCTACTTGAAACAATTAAAATGTCAAGATAATTTTTATTTCTTTAATTCATGACTCTGATAACTCAATAATGAATAATGTAAGGTAAATAAATGTGATCATTATATTAAACCATCAAATGAAATTGAAAAAAGTAATTAAGCATTTCTGCAACACCTTCTTCAACATTTTTTATAACAGGAAAGAAAGAAAGAAAGAAAGGAAAAAGAAAAACAAACAAAAAAAGGAAGAAAGGGGGAAGAAAGAAAGTCGGAAATAAAAAAAACAAAAGAATGAAAATGAAAGAAAAAATTATGAATGGGGTGGCAGAGCAGAAAAACAGACAAATTTAGAAAAAATGTCACTCTCAATTACACACAAACGTAAAAAACATACAGATGTGTGTATATATATATACATATATATATATATATATATCTGATGGGTGTCACAACTAGCATCTTCTCGCCACAAGACATGCTAACTTATCCCACACTTTTAGTGACAATGAACAATTATGGGATAATTGGCAGTAGACGGTATATCCAAAAGTAGGACCCACCAGAAGTAAAACCGACCAGTCGTCTCATGACCCAAGTCCACTTGGCTGGTCCAGGAGGTAACACTTCCACAACTTGTGTAATATCTTCATTTGCCTGTAATAACATACATTACATACATCAATGTTGGCTTCAACAGTATTTATAAAAATCATATAGTAATCAAGCCTCATAATTGTTTTTTTTAAAGCAACCAATTGCATTGTTTTCCTTGGGCAAGATGCTACATTCCAACAGATTCGACCCAGAAGTAGAAACAGACACCAGCTCACAGCTCAGAGGAAAGTGATCTGCATAAGATAAGCGTCCTATCCACATGGTGACAAAACATTACTTCACCCTCAGGAAACCGGGATGAAGAACAATCAAAAGTGCTTCAGGTTTTAACCTTATATTATCTTAAAGTACAGAATACTTTTTTCATACATTATCTCTCTGAAATTTTCAGATCAAACCAAAGAGAAAACGGATAATGCAAATATGCTGTTGGGTTGCAGTTGCAGGGGAAAATAGGTATACCTCTGTCACAAAATTTTCAAAGTTCATAACCTGATTCCAATGTTTGAGTTATTGATACACAGCAAATTTAAACTAATTAGAGGACTTTGCAAATCAAAACAATTATAATGCTTTTTATTTTTATTTTGTGGATACCAAAAATTCAATTCTAACATTTAGGCAATTATGATGGGCAGTCATAATAAATAAGCTATTCATAAAATAGAACATGTCAGCACAGCTGAGCTCTACTATCATAAAACACCTTATCCATACTATGTTCGAAAAGTATTAAATCACATTCAACGTATTGACAAAAGAATAAGTGCTAATCTTTAACAGACGTCTTTCTTCAAAATAGATTTAGTGATAGAAATGAGGTCATAATAGAAATATCTATATATGTCCTCTATTAGAATATTTAGTTTAGTTTCTTAAAGCAAGGTTATTTTGCTTTTATCATACAGTTAACATTGTAAGTGTAAGCACAATCATTATATTTTTTTCATTTTGGCCTAAGTCTGACTGAGGCCATTATGTCAGCACCTTGATGACATACTCATTTATGAACCTACATGAACACAACCCGCTCATGTTTTAAAACACACTGACAGAAAGTCTTACCTCTCCCACTTCTCCTTGTACTACCCGCACAGGATCAGCCAAAATATCCCTGGCAAGTTTCTCCACTTTTTTTCTAAAAGTAGCACTGAATAATAAGGCTGTGGAAAAGGAGATAAATCAATTTATTAGTCATGCAACTTAACTTTATGTCTGTAGAAATCAATTCTGAATATTTACTTTTAAAATGTAATACGAGAGAAAACAATGATCACATCTTTGAAAACACTTGTTTCTTAAAAAAATATTCCCCTTAGGGAAAACAGTAATATTTAAAAAATAAGAGACGAAATGTAAGCACAACGGCAATTGAATGAGGCAATGGTATAATTGATTAGAAGATTACTGTACAACTTACTTTGACGATCTGGTCTCACATGATTAGCAATGGAGTGTACTTGGGGTTCTGAAAAAAATTTCAAGGATAAATTTTCAATTCTTAAAATTATCATTTGTCTTAAAGTCAAAGCAAAGTTTATGCTACATAATTAACGAAACATATGGTCAATATGACTCATCAAATGGTACAAAACTATGCATTACTTATGTAAAATATAATACTATAAAAGGCGTCTCAATACCTTAGACCACCCCCGCCAGCCAAACTCAGAATAAATCAAATAAAACAAATGGAATAGGTTTCAACAGTAATTATTTCTAATCAAATACCGAAACACCCTGTATATCAGTCCAGGAAAAACATAGTATACAAGTCTTATTACATAGTATGGAAATATATATTAAACAGTAAGTGCATCTACAAAATTACTACATTCAAATGTACCTTTCAAAAACAAAATATAAATAAAAGCAAAAAGAAAAATTTGAATTCATTATCAAAACCTACCAAAGCCCATATCAAACATTCTGTCTGCTTCATCATAAACCAGGTATGTCACACGTTTTAAATTTGTCACTTTCTTCTTAACCAGATCAATCAACCGACCCTGTATTGTGGAAAAAGTCAAATGGCTCTCAGTGGGTAAAATAAGTAATAGTATAAGAGTATCAAAATAATCAAAACAAATGAAAAATAATGGTCAAACAAAGAAAGAAAAATATTTGATGAAAGGATATTGTCATTCTAATAGAATAAAAGAAGCAACTAGCACACGCTAACAGAAACAAATAATAATTTTAGATAAAAAAAAGAGGAACAATCAAGGAGAGTGAACCTCAGACCGATATCACAGGAAACTAGAAATCATTTTATTTATCTATTACTCTTATGAACCTCCTAATTAAGCTTAAATCATGGCGGTTTATGAAAATAATATATTTATTTAACACATTAAAAGTAAAAGTTATATCCTAATTTTCTTGAATTGTTTTTGTTTTGGGTTTTTTTGCAAACATGAGTTGTGAATGAACATTCAAGGACCTTTTTCAACTTCAAATCAAAATTTCATAAATACTACACGAAATAAAAAGAAACAGGTAGGCATTAACTTTTACTGAGCCTTTTCCAGCAGTACATTGCAATTCAGACTTACGACACTCCATCCCAATATTAAAAACAAAAGTATTCAATTTTCACTCTTTTTTTTTTTTTTTAAACACTGTAAGGTCATATCAAATGTAGCATTTCCTGAACAAAGACAAAAGGGAAAGGTCCTTGAATCCTTGAACCATCAAAGATTAAAAAAGGTAGCATTAACTATTACATAAGGGATCCCCACCACATCTAAACACTGACCCTTTATAGAACAGTACATACCGGTGTGGCTACAATAATCTCTGCCCCCTCCTGACAAGCCTTGGTTTGTTCCCACATGCTGCCTCCACCATAGGCACACACCACATTGATGTTGTAGACCTTGCCAAACTTTCTGACTTCATGATAGATCTAGTAATGGACAAAATAATTTTTGACATAGAAATCAAATCATTTCACTCCCTATACTTTCTGAGGCTGGGATGGTTCATCTTTGTATTTACATTCACACTTTGGGCCCTTTAAATGTCAAAAGGTTAAAATGTATATACCGATTCCTATAGACTGCATAAAATCGCTAGAGTAACAATGTTAAAATTGCAATATTCTGTTAGAGTCTGGCTGTCAGCATTGTCTTGATGTCCTTGTGCAAGATGTTTTACTTCCATTGCCTCACTCAATCCAGGTGAAAAAATGTGAACCAGCTTACAGCTCAGGAGGTAATCTACCACAGACGAGCATTCTCCCATCAAGAGGATGACAAAATGTTGCATTACTTTTTCTGGCTAATACTACGGGAATGAGAATTTGCACTTTATTAACAAGAATTAAATAGCTTTGTTTTACATCATGAAATACATCTCTTATCACAGTTCCTTCATGGTCACTGTAAAAGTATCATGGTTTTGATATCTCATATATGATTCTTTTAAGGGGCTCTAGGTTAATAAATAAAAGAAACAAAAATGCATCTACCTGTTGAGATAATTCCCTTGTCGGTGCCAAAATGAGACCAATGGGTCCTTCTCCCACTCCAAGCTCCCTCTGAGGAAAATGATGAGCAGAATAATTTACCAATGATAATCTTTAACATCCTAAACAACCATACATGCCAATTATTTTCTATTAACACTTTTCTTTTCTATAAACACATTTCTGCCGGGCCATGAGTGTTCTCGCCAGTCACGGTTGATGCCAAAGGCCGGGAAACCAATATTCTCGCAAATTAACTATCGGCTGATGAAATTTCAATCTCACCTCCCCCCCCTATATTTTCATTTCAATGATTAATTAAACAGATTAAACAGTTATGAAAGAACCCACTCAGTTTTCCTCGCTTAAAACACCAAGTCTACTGCTAATTTTTTTTTTTTTCTCAGAGGAATTCAGAATGTTCACAATAAAAATACTTTCCAACCCAACTCAGAAGTGATTACCTGGTCCATAATGTGAACAAACAATGGCCATAAAAACGCTGCTGTTTTACCACTACCGGTCTTGGCAATACCAATCATATCCCTTCCGCTTAAAGCAATGGGCACACCCTGAAAACACCAACAGAAGAAAAAAAAACACTTTGAAGGTATATGTCAGAGCAAATGTTAAAAAATTCAATACAGGAGGACATTCATTGATGTTAGTTTAATAGAAAAGCAGAATGAAGAGGTAAAAAATACTAGAGTTGGGGTGAGTGCTAGCGAATGGTTCCAAGTCCACCACTAGAACTGAAATGAGCAGACAATGATATGGGTAATAAACAAACATGAGAGAAATGAAGTCATGAGGTTAGCGCTCACATCATATTGCATGACACCATCAAATCATTTGTTTGGGAAAAAGGGGAGGGGTGGAGGATATTGTTTGTGACAGGAACTTGTACTAAATCGCGAGATCGATCTTATCTTAAAAGGACAGCCTAACAATAGCTATTCTCATCCTAGGGCACTTAGTCTAATTTAGAGAGGGTAAAAATGTAAATCTCTGTGCATTTGACCTCAGTCAATAGTAAAAGGTTACGGATTAAATTAACTTGTTATCCTTGAACTTTTTACAAATAATTTGTCCCATCATTTCCACATTCAAAATACTGCCAAAACTGAGAAAATGACAACAAAAATGGTTTAATCAAATAGATCAATACTGCTTTTAAAGAAAATATTGATAGTCGTAGATTTCAAGAGATATCTATCATTATTACAAAAAGATTATTCCTCTAACTTCTCTTCAGAAAATTTCTTTAAAGCAAAATTAACAAACACAGTTAACACACCTTTTAAATAAATTATAACTCATAAAAACTCTCACACAAACACACACACATATGATACAAATCTGTAAATCTATGCAAACACACACATACACAAAGAAATCTTTTTCAAAAACTTCTACCATTGGTCTGATGTAAATGTTACCTGTGCCTGAATGGGAGTTGGTTGTGTGTATTCAGATTTCCTTATGGCACCAATTAAAGCATCATCAAAACCAAAATGCCCAAAGCTACTGACAGGATTAGGAGGTGACAAACCAGAGACCTGTTTTGAATAAAGCACGAAAAGAAAGAATATAAAGTAAACAAGAGTTTACAAGCCCTTAAGTCAAAATAAAATGTCCACATGAGTTGCAATAATCCCGCCCTATCTAGCAATATCAAATTGCAATGAAAATAAATTTCCGTCTTTCCTAATTTTAAAAAAAAAAACACCATTTGCTGGGGTTGTATTTCGGACCTTTATGCCCAGTTTCCTCCTTAAATCGTCCACTTGATCATGAGTAAGGGCATTGATTTCATCATGAGGAGTGTAGAAATTCCGTTCAAATTTTTCATATTCGATTTCTGAATGGTCACAAGGAGGAAGAGGATCAATGACCTAGAGGGATGAAAAATCGAAAGAGAAAAAATAAAATCATTGTAAAAACCTATTCATTTTTTATAGTAGTCTAAAACAAAAACAATAATATTTAATACATTTTGAGTTTGAATTCAATGAGGTTAACACACATAAAAACAAGGATTCCATTTTTTTTTCTAAATTATAAAAACTCTGAGGGTGAGGGTCAAAGATAACTTTCTTACAATTATTACTAATCCATGAAACAAAAAGAACTGAAATAAATATGTCACCTTTTTACGTTCAATAATGGGATTTCCATCGCTGTCATAATCTAAAATGTCTTCTTCATCATTGATAACTCCGGCATTTGGATTTTCTTCCATGTATCGGAAATATGATTCTTGCTCATCTTCTTTGTCAATGTCATCCCTTGTTCCTCTGAAGACAAGAAATATATTTTTGACGATTGTTAAAAGAAAAACCCAAAATGGCAATCATGCAATACTCAGCAATATCAACAATAATTCATAGGATAACAGTAAAATAGAAAACTACTAGACTGATCAATGTACTCATATATGGAATCATGGGGGAAGATTAGTGCTGAGACATGACAAGTCCCAGGACCCATGGTTGTTTTGAAAAGAATCAAGTGCTGAGTTGCTAAAAATAGATATGTGGATCATCCTTCATGACTACTTCCTGAATGCGAAAAGTAGCAAGGGCCTTTACGTCACCACTCACACACAAGACGCCTCACGATTGACAAATCATTAAGGACACATTGTTTTCGGTTGGGGCAGGGTTGTGAAGTCAGAGGCTTAGGATAATAGCGTTGTGGTTGATAATTATGATGTATGCCTTCATCCTAGACCTACCTACACCCCACTAACTCAAAAACTGAACTTCTCAGTAACCACGAATATTGTTGTAGATAGAGAAGAAAAAAAATATGGCGACAAATGATTGTTGTGAGGGGTGAAGTGAGGGGGGTAGATGATGTATAGCAGACGATCGCACCACCTCTCACTTCACTTTCATCTGCAACAGACTGGCAGTCAGGCTCCAGTGCCAAGTTCTGGAACAATAACTATCCACAAGCTAGGCTACATTGGTACACCAACTTGAATAGAGCAGAAAGACCCATGGTTACCCAAAATTTCAATTCTGACAAAGCTTTAGTGCAGACATCTATTGACTCCAGGTATACAATTCAACTCATATTTGACTATGTATTAAATAAATTATCTAGAAGTATAATCAAACAAAGTCGCATCATCAGACCACAACTTGAAAGCACTGATAATAGGATGTAATGTAACAAAAGGTTGACAAATAAAAAACATTTCTTACTTTTCCTTTAGCTTGTCTTCTTCTGTAGAGATTTTTTCTTGGGTTTCTTCTATTATCTCTTTCTGAAAAAGAAAAATGTTTAAAGCCAATAAAACACACACTGAAGAGATTAAATCAGTTCCACTACGACTATGCAACTCCATTATGAATTATCACTGCAAAAAGAAAGACTTCAAAATATCCTTTACTGAGAAAGAAAAAGAGAAAGAAAGAAAAAAAAGTGAAGTTTGAGTGTGGGTGGGCGGGAGAATCATACTTGAAACTTGAGCACTATTTGTTGGGGTTTTAAAGTCATGACTTATAAATGTTGGCAAAAACTGATTCATTACTCATATGCTCTTTGACAATTCTAATTTTTATGATCCTAAAATGCTAAAAGGAAGAAATAAATATTTAACATTACTACCTCAATTCCAGCCATGAAGGCATCAAGAGGGTCATCACTGACATCACTTTTGGCCCCTGGGCTGTCTGGAGCAGGCTGGTATGGGTCTTTGCCTGATGGATGATCATCGTCTTCATCATCATTGAAGTACCTTCAAATTAAATTCAAGACAGACAATTGATGACTTCTCTCTTAAAACGTCGGGCTTTGATTCCCAGTTCATGCATGGCTAAATTTGAGGCAATTTTTTCTCATTGTCTTGTTGGAAGTAATAAGTCCCTCTACCAGACACGATAATAACAAAGGTAACTAGGCCTGTTACCAAAATGAAGACAAACAATTCAGGAATAATGCACGTGTAAACGCTTCTATACCCATTTATCTGTTTTGAAAATGAAATATGTATGCTAAATCTAAAAAAGAAACATAGAATGTATGGTCCAATGGGAATTCAATAGTGTGGAATACTTCATGCTGTCTCATAAAATTAACATTTAAAGAAAAAAGTAATGAATGTGAAGAAGGAGAATTATATTATATATAGGGGAACACTCAATGTTTGGCTGTTTGGGCTTATTTGCACCCCTTGCAAACTCCCTTTTTATTTTGGGATGAAAACAGAAAAAAACACATGCTGTGAAGAAATAGTTTGCTTTAGAAAAGCACATTTGTATCACATTATTATTAAAATTTCAAAGTTTATTCAATGTGAGCAATCTACAGGCTATTAGCAAAACATAATCTTTGGAAACATGGTATGAAGGAAGTACCTTTTGAGTAATAATGCCATCATACTTGACAGCACAAAGACAACGGCAAAACTTTGTGGTCAGTATTTGAGTGTCATAAAGTTTGTTTCATTCCAGTGGGACGGAAGGATAATCATATGTGCTTGTCTTAAATCCTGACCCACACACTTTCTGAAGAGAGTTTCTAATTCTATTTATTAAACGCGCCAAGCTTGCTGCAATGCAAGTAGCTAGGGATCTGTTACATGAAATGATTTGATTGGTTTGTGGTTGCCATGTGAACCATTGTAGGTCTATTTTTGTAAGTACTTACTCTTCTTCGGTCCTTGCTCTCCTTTTACCAGCAGTTGTGGGCATGTAATTCAAGGTGCGACCAGGAACAAAGGTCTTGCTTGGCCCACCACCTTGTTGCAGAGCAGCATAACCAGAGGATGGAGTAAAGTTGTTGCCCCCTCCATATCCATGATGATAGCCTGACATTGCTGATTCTAATAAAATGTCAAAAGAGAAGGAAACTCAAATATAACATTTTATGAAACAATAATATGTAACAGACCAGCATTCTTCCCACAAGATGACAAATAAATAGTCCCAATTTAACTAAAAGATCACCAGTCTCACTTCATCTCATCAGAATGCATCATACACTAAACCCATTTCTAAATATGAAAAATTATGGAAATTTAACACGGTTCCTTGAAACGAACTCAAACTCAATGACTTAATGCAATGGGTTCATATTCATATAGACAGGAATTGAAAGGTGTTAAATTATGAGAAAGTTGAGGAGTTAGTGCAGTGTTAGGTAAGTGTTACTAGTGATGTTATTAGTGTTATTCCAAACACTAACTACTAACACTATCATTATCATCACTAACACACTGCTGAACACTGACACTAACACCCTAGCCCTAAGCCTAATCACCACAATCCCAACGCAAGTCATTATCATCATTAGTATTAGTATTAGTCATTATTAGTATATTTAGTATTATTATTATAGCTATGGCTATAGAGTTAGTAGTAGATATAAATTGAAATAGTATACATATAATATTATATATAGTCATCATAGTCATAATAATTAGTGATCTAGATCTAGACGTCTAGTAGTATAATTATAATATATAAATATATAAATAATAATAATAAATGTAGTCTAGGCCTCTAGGACTCTAGGTCCTAGCCTAGCCCTCCTACTCTTCTACTTCTAGTCCTAGTTAGTCCTAGGCCTAGCTAGGCCCTTCAAAAAATGCATCTTTTGTTGATAGTACGTATACAGACATACACTAACTAGTGCATCCTATTGCAGCGTATTCATCTTAATGTTAATTTATTCCTTAATCTATGGAAACATGCTTTTAATCAGTTGCTAATAATCATTTTCTTAACTGTTTTCCCTGATTCTTGTTCCACTTTGTTGTCTACTTTTGTTTTCTCACCCGTTGAAATTAATGCGTTGGTATAGTTTCTTATCTTTGTTGATTTTAAATTAGTTTTGGGAAGGAAAAAAAGAGAGAGAGTGAGTGATATAATTCGATTTCTTTTGATATTGAGAACTCATCTTGCTTAAAGTTGAAATGTGAAGTCGAATATTTTTAATATCTTTCATTTTAAAAATAAAAAGTGTTAATAGATAATAGATAGATAAAGGTAGCTTGCCACTAGATAAAATCAAACAAGAATATGTCATGTGTCAGCAAATAGTAAACAGGTAGTTGATAGTCGATACCTTTTAAGGTAGAGATTTGATCGAAGTCAACAGTCCATGAAATGTGAAAGTCGACTACCATAGCAGAATACAAACATCGTCAAGCGAAGTTTGAACTTTGGCCGGACATCAAGTTTGGGTTGAGCAAAACCAATGTCTCTTGAAACGAAGTGTGCTTGTTTCAGTTCAATTTGAGTTTATTAGAGATATAGTCTTCGAACTTCGAGAAATACACCACATGGATTCAGACTTTTTGGACACCTTGGTAAAATTCAATGCCCAGGCAAGCGGAAGAGACAAGTTATTCAGGTAGATATATCAGTATTATTAGAAGTCTTCTTTACTACTTTTATATTAAATTTATGCCTCCACTCCCATATTATTAATCATTAATATTACTAAGTAGATTAGACTTCTGTATATTAGATAGCGATAATAAAGCATAAAAAGTAAGAATTCAATTGCTCTGATCTAGACTAGATAGTTCATTAGTACACAAGAGAAGGTGAAAATATCACCTCCTGCGTGGTTGTAACTGTAACAATTATAAAAGTATAAAGTATAAAAGTCAGGTCATTACTAGTTTATTTACTGACGTGTATGTCAGTCACGCACCAGTAACTTGATAAACTCACAATATTATTTAGTTATATTATATCCTGGATCCAAATCATGGCAGTGCTAGGCCTGCTGTTGGAAATACTTACTTTTAACTACTTGACGTGGTCTGTGAGCCTTATTATATAGCCTCTAACTCTATGTGAATGTGTGATGGGGATATGGACTATATTATTACTGAACTGTCTTAAATAAACCCACCTTTATTTTTAAAGATAGCTTATATGGTAATTGAAAATAATAAAAAGAAAGTAAGATTCTAGATGTTGTATCATAAGCCAAGCTAATGAACGAAGTAGCTTGGTGTAAAAATAAAAGAGTGTTCTTATCAATCTCATATCATCAAGAATGCAAGATATCTGCCACAACTATCATTCAAAATACTGATCATCATTAGGAGGGTATAGTGCAATGGTTTCAAAAAAAGTCTAATATAAATTTTATATGAACAATATCAGAAAGTGAAAGGTTCGCAGGATGATTAATATGACTTTTAATTTTTTATTCACTCACTTCCAGAATAATATTTTGATAGTTACTCAGTGGTAGAACTGAAAGTATATTTATATATGATTGGATTTTAGTTATGTTTTACCCATCAAAGTGTGAAATAAATCTAAGTATCCCAGCAGTTTCATATTTTTTTGTGAATGAAAAATTAAATGTTTTGCGATTTAAAAAAAAAAGGTATTTGCTTATTTTCACAGACTTGTGCAATATGCCAGCAAGTTCAGTTGGTGGTACCTGAATAAAGCTGGTTTGAGCCAAGAATTAGTTATTAAATTACAGAAACTTGGTTCCTCACTCAGTACAACAAGAAAATGTAAGTTCATATAGCCTAATAATAATATTCTATAAATATGTGACAATATTGGCACAAATGTTGTCTTTTGTGTCATTTCTTCTAATACCACCTTCCTGCACTCATAAGATCTTTGGGTCAAGGGGGGGGGGGGGATTAACATATTGACCACTTGCTCTGCACTGCATCAATTTAAAAGATAAAGGTGCCTTGATATTGATAGTGAGGTTTTTTTACCATACCAGTACAAGACCACTGATTTGACGTCATTCACCCCGACTCAAAAGAAAAGTTGTGTGAAGGATCTTCTCAAGCACTCAAAAGTCAGACATATCATTCACACCTGAGTCAAACAGTCAAGTGAGGAAAAGTTGTGATTGTGTGACAAGTCTTTCCCAAGGCCAGAGACTGAACATTTCGATCCTGGGATCCCATGATCTTGGGCCTGTGCTTAACCATGCTGCTACTGCTACCGGTGCTGTGCTCATCTGATGTTTTTTCTTTTTGTTTTTTTTTTCCAATTGATGCGATTGGTGCTAGGAAATTGAATTGACTAATGAGAAGGTTTGCTTTTGCAATATTGACTTCTATGGAGCTAATTGTATAACTGCATAGATTATCAAGATGATCCAATGCAAGATCATATTTTAAGAAATTTGATTGTCTCAATGTAGCAGTGACATGGAATTTAACTCAAGCAATTTTTATCTAAACTTTTGCTTGTGTGTATTGGTGTTTGAAGTGATATACCTACTTAAGAATTGACTTTTAAGAAACCATCTCTTTTTTTCCACAGTTTTAAGACTTGGCAAGAGCGTTGACTTTATTCACGGAGCGCTAAACAGTATCCATTTAGTAGACAGGGTATATCGATGGACGTTAACTTTGGCTAAACTGAATCAATCTTTCTTCTTGTTGTTTGACCACATCATATGGGCTGAGAGATTGGGACTGGCCAAAATAGACAAAGATAAATGGATCAACCTTTCATCACGATTTTGGTTGGTGACAATTATTCTTAACCTTATCAGAGACTGCTATGAAATCTACCTTGCGTTTGGGCAAGAACTGAAATTGCGTGCATCAAAGGCTGCTCGAAGTCACTACAAAAATGGAGCATCTGGGCACCAACAGATAACAAGACCTGGATTAAGCAATCTTCAAGTTGTCACTAAATGTGTTAGAGAAAACAAACCAGTGTTTTTAGACTTAACTCGTAACCTATCTGATTTAGTACTACCATTGGAAGCAATCGGGTACATCAAGGCGTCTCCCGGTGTTCAAGGATTGGTTGGCACCATTTCCTCTCTGATTGCAATAGCCACAGCTTGGAATCCTTTGTTACGAGTTGTGCCTTCTTAGTGCCAACAGAGAATTTCAAATAGTCTAACATGAGCATATTTTTATATAATTTATTTTAACAGACATTTAACAAAGCAATTACTATGCATTTGATTTTGCATCTTATGAATTTTTATTTTATTGAGGTGAAAAGGCTCTGAAATCCCATTTTATTCTTTATACTGCTTTGTACAAAAATTGTGAATGAGACAGCATAATAATTATTTACAAGATTGGTTCGTATGATAATGGCTGCTTGAAAATTGGATTTAGGCACAATGTTAACATAAATCACAGCATTCTAACTTTTTGGGCCAAGACATGTTTGTGGAATTTGGCGGTCTGGAAAAGAAACAGTAGGCCATAGCCATGGTGTTGTTTCAACCCTGACCTTTTCCTCACTCCTGAAATCTCTATTATAAAAATTTCTTGAATGCTGCCTTTAGCTAAGTTTGACACACTTTGATATTTTGAAGGAATGAGGGCTGCCAGAAGCTAAAAATCCAAATAGAAGGTATGAAAAACAAGGGAAAATGGTATAGCTTCAAAGTTAAAATATGTAACAAAACAAAGAATGTTTCGGATTCCCCCCTCATCAGCTAACAAACATGATATTTTTGTTGAGATAATTATCTTTCTTTCTTTGTCAATTTCCTTTCTACCTTTCGGTGCAAGGTTAAGAGCGTACAAACTTTGGCCATCGATCTCTATCCAGTCTTCCTGTTTGCACCCAAATAGCTACACCCCCTCTTTTCTATCACCTCTGATATTGTTTCTTGCCATAAAAAATCGTAGTCCGTGTTACCTCAAGGCACCTTATCAGGCTCTTGTGACCTCTTTGTTTGGATCTTCATTAGAAGCTTGCCAAATATGGTATGTATAGCCTTCTAAATCATGAAATCACACAAACCTCTCCACCACAATGGGGTGGGACACACAAAGAAGTGAGATAATTATACACATTATAACTGTATATTTTGAGATGGGCTAATGTGGTTTTATTTAACACATTACTAAGGCAGTTTCCCTATCAGCGGAGATCTATTATTTTTTAGTTACTCTGGTTAGTACAGATGTCACATCAACTATACTAAGGACACAGTCCGGTTTAAAAACCAAAAAGACAGCATGCTTTTCAGGCAAGGGTATTCACTGCATAAATCCTTGCCAGTGAGTCTCTTCTTGCTTCTCTGCAAAAGATTATCCACTTGATTTGGTGATCACTCACTCACTCTTAATGTTTTGCCCCATCGGGCAGGCTGTCAGCCATTTATATCTTTATTATTATTATTTTAAGATTGTTAGTCTCAATTTGACAACTGTGCCTTACATGTAACTTTGTTCTATGCTGTTTGTACATGGTATGAATTGACCTGAACACAGCAAGCTATAATCAAAGAAATTTTGTCTTCCCTATGTTACTTTGACACTGTATCATACTTGTATTTGCACCAATGTAAACGGACACAAATTTCCTTTTTGAACAATTTTTTTTATCTTGTACATTGTTTGTGCTATGAGTGTGAGCCTTTGTAATGATGGTATATGGTAATACTTTATTTTGAAATGGTTGAATTTAACTCTCTTGATATGGGCTATTTTCACTCAATCTTAAACAAAGTACAGTCGATCCCACTTATAACAGGGAAAACCTGCCCATCAACCCTGTTATATCCAAGTTTGACTGTATGATATGTTGAATAGGAGGATGAAACAGAATATAATTATCTATAATGGTTTTATTTTCACATTAAAAAAACCAAAAAAACATCTATATTTTCACATTTCCGAAAAATGTTGGAGCTTCCATAAGAAGTCTCAAGTCTTCTGCTTGAATGGTTTCTATGATGAATGACTGTTTTGTTTCTTAGCTCTAAATATTGTGACAAGGTCTGTGAAGTAGAAATAAAACTGACATGAAAGGTTTAAATTTGATATGTGATATTACGGTACTGTTACACTTGACATTCCATAGTTTTTGCTTCATTTTCCAATAATCGCCACTCAACAGGTCCTACAAGTTCAACAGGTTTTTTTAAAAAGTAGTCATCCTATTCCGATGAAACAAAATACACTAGTTCTGGGAAACATAGTACTGGTACTAGTGCATGGTTCACGCAACTGTACCATAAATAACAAGTCAGCAAAAAATTAAATCTGTCATCTCGAAGGGGGTGTGTGAACGGGGCTTCAGCGTCAAGAGAGCTCTCTCGCAACAGGTGTGGTATCCATAGAATGTGAGTTGATGTAAAGCACATCGGGCATGACTCTGTCGTGGTAGAGCGTTATATAAGTGCTCTGTATTATTATTATTATTATCATTATTAAACTCAGAGGTTCCCTCGGTTGTGAGCAGAGTTTGTCCTTGTCAAAAAATTGTAATCGTTCCTAACAACAGGCAGCGTGTGCTGTATTAAGTGTTGAGTGTTCTGTTGCTTTCTCAAGGAAAATGTGCTACTGTAAAGCGCTTAGAGCATGGTGATGATCGTGAATACGCACTATATAAATGTACATTATTATTATTATTATTATTATTATTATTAACAACATAGTGCTCCTCACAGACACTCAATCCGCCCTCTACAAGATCAAAACCAACTAACAGGACAGAACCTGACATGCCCTTATTTCAAACTTAAACCTCACCATCAACAATCATGTCACTGATCAGTGGATACATGGCCATTGCAACATACTACCTGGAAATGAGAGAGCACACCACCTAGCTCAGAAAGGCTCCCAGTCACCCCAGCCAGACCTTCATACCTATTTCCTTTGAAGTGAATAAAGACCTCGTTGAAAAGACATATCTACATAGTTCATCCTATAACGCAACTGCCAAAAAAAGAACAAACCACCATCTTTCGCCTCAGGACTGGACACTGAAACTGAAAGTGTCATCGAAACCGAAAGAAGAAGAATTATAAATTTTATATTATGTATTGTTATCATTATCATTGTATGATAGATCTATTAATTTTCTGATTAAGTTGTCCTCAGCAGAGTCTGTGATAATGATTGATAACCAGACAAATTCTCTTTTCGCTGTGTAACTTTGCCAGTGTCGTTACTTTGTTGGAAAAGTTATATTATTACAGTTATTACAACTGGTGTCACTGAAAATATTTTTAAAGTATTTTTATTATGATGCCATGAATTTGTAATAATTTATGGAAAATATAATAGACCCGCTGAAGCCAATGGTATGTAAATATATAATAGAATAAATGAGGCTTCTGGAGGACGATGACAAAACAAGACAAGTAATGTTTCAGCCGAAGGCCTTCATCAAGCGACGACACAAAGGGACAGTAACACTAAAACATAAAAAGACAGTGAGGGACAATGCCTCTACGAAACAAAACAAACAACCAAACAGACATAAACTAAAAAAAACACACAGCTCTAAAGGTTAAAACTACAATATACTATCTATATATACTATGCTATAAATAAAGAAGAAGGAAAATATGAAATAAAAAATTTAGCCTTTTGAGGAGTGCGGCG
>JARFNW010110967.1:1534-34141 GCA_031763155.1 Dirona albolineata
TCCTGTCACTGATAATCAAAGTGTTCCTGTCACTGATAATCAAAGTGTTCCTGTCACTGATAATCAAAGTGTTCCTGTCACTGATAATCAAAGTGTTCCTGCCAATTATCATTGAACCCATCTGACGGTTGTGGAGGTATAGACATAGTCTAAATGCGTGTGCACGACAAATGGAACGGGTTATTAATAGCTGTGAGATAGAATTATAGTATAGTGGGATAATGTAACAAAACAACAGTGCCAGTGAGAGACAAGAACAGAAAATAAAAAAAAACAAAAATATATATTCATCGACGGGAGGTATCGAACCCGTGCCAGTACCAGCCACGGCAACTCCGCCTCAGCAATAGATCATTGACGCATTCCATAGCTGCTTCTTAAAAATAATGATAATAATAATAATAATAATAATAATAATAATAACAAACAAGAATAAGGAACAGGACGTATGAGGAGGATGTCACACCTTGTGGCAAAACGTACCCGCACCTTCTTCTAACGACACCGGATGTCAATGTGTGCCCGACTGTCATATTATTATATAGATATATATATATATATACACACAGTGTATGTACACACACACATAATAATATACCCCATATAGGTCGGAAGCCACGGTGGTGTAATGCCAGGATAGCAAAGGGTCTGTGGTTCGATTCCCAACCAATGCAAATGTCTCTTTCTTTTACTTTAACACTGAAGTGTAGGGTGCTGAATTGTAAACCAATCAAAAAGTAAAGAAATGAGAACCGTACACAAAGTTAAAGAAATAAAAAGACATTTTATTATGTATAAATTCACCATTTAATGATCAAATCAACGTGATGGTCTTTTATTAAAACATTAAATTTCAATTCAATTAAAATCATTGAACAAAACAACGAGCAAGCAGAACAAAATAGCATTCAAGAAATTTACACAGTCAAAATCATTGTATATCACTATTGATACTAATACTAATACTAATAATAACAACAATAATAATCATAATAATAATAATAATAATAATAATAATAATAATAATAATAATAGTAATGATAAGAGGAAGAAGAAGAGGAAGAAGAAGAAAAAATAAGTTTTGAATCGACATAATAATAATAATAATGATAATAATAATAATAATATAAATAACCATAAGAATAACAATAATAACACAAGACCGGGATCTATGGCTGAGACTGCAGTGGCAGGAGGTCCAGTTAGCTAGCGGCTACCCTACCACTACCAGCACCAGGCTCGAGATCGTGAGATTCCAGGTCCAAATCTTGCCGTCAATGCTAGGCCTGACCACTGAACATTTGAGTCCTACTTCAAATGAATGGCATTTATTTTCATGGCATTTTTATATAACGTGCTTATCCAATATCATCATCGCCCTGCTCTAGGCAGGCGGCTTTACATTACAGTACATCAGCACATTTTGACTTTGGACCAGCAATGACGAAATCTTAAGTACAAGTAATTACAACACAAAGTAAACTAACTGTACACTGTTTACATTCATTACCTTTCATTTTTAGCTGACGTCTACATTTTAAAAATGTAGCAAAATCATCATGTGTGAATTTTAATTCCAAGTGTTTTTCATGTATTTTTGCGTCTTATTTATTGTATTAATTAGCAATAATAGTAATTAAGAAGAAGAAGAAATAATAAACAAACAAAAAAAAAGGTACATTCAAGCTCCAGTTATTTGGATGAAGTACTGAATGAAAAAGATTATGCGCGTGCTGTCAGGGGTTTTTTTACCATTGACAGACACATACCCGATCAACTGTGTGATACAACATATTAAAACATATCAAGTATACTTACATATTTACACTCATTTACCACTTAGCCACTTCCACCTGAATAGTTTGTTAATCATTTATAAAGACAAAGAAATCCATTCAGACATATTCAGTCAGGCAGCACATATTTTCATGTCAATGCTTCACAAATAGGGGGAAAGAGGGTTTGGGGGGGTGGGGAAATACATGTGCTTGTCATTATTATAATGTGCTGGGTGTTTTCTGCCGTATGTATGTAAATCTAGCACTTACATCGAAACAAAGGGTTAGCTGTAAGTGGTATATATATATAATATCATCCTGATATTTGCAATGTTAACAAAAGAAATAGCTAGGGCAAGATAGGATAATAGTAGCTTTTCCCCTTGGGAAGTTTGTTCAGCGCAGTAATGAAAATGAATGGGTAAGTCACTATAATTTATTTCAGAGTTGTTTGCGTCTCATTATTTTTGTTTATTCTATTCACGCAGTAGAGTGACTTAGTTATTGATATTGAAAATTCTATCCCAACTGATTTGACCTATTGTGAAAGCCAAAGCACCAAACCTCGTGCACGCATCTGTCAACATGTCGTCACCACAAAACACCTGCCGAGGTGATTAAAAAAAACAATCAGTTTTTATTTTGTCTACATCATAATTTAAGAACAATGCAATCATTACTCCTCAGATGATACGTTTGTTTGTTATCGTTCCCTATAATACCGTAATTACACAGTGTAGGGACCAGCTCTGTGTCTGGCCGAGGACAGTGTATGCAATAGACATCCATGCACCGACCCGGGTAAAACTTATCCAGGTTAAGTAGTGCAAGTCTGTGTCCAGCCAGTACACATGACCCGATACAGACATTATTGATCAGATATGACCCCTGAATATCAGACAAGACCTCACATTTAACAAGCAGATCAGATATTATTAATATCAACATTTCATCCCTGTTTATCTGTAACATTCATTTTTTTAAAGGACGGGCCAGGTTAGAGTCTTGCTTGTAGTAACTCTTGCCTGTGTACATTTACAACAACAGTTTGTTTCACTTTCACTCTCCGATTTTGACGTAAGTTTCCGACAGTTACAAAATGGATAAGACATATTTTATTATAGATAAATCTATATTATATTGCCTTCTGGGAGACAGAATGATGTCAATTTTCAATGAGTATGATAGTGATAGGATTTAACGATACAAAAGAGACAATTGAATAGGGTCTATCTATCTAATTTTATACAATGACCTTTGTTCGTAGAGTCTGTCAATTTGACATTATTGGACTGTATAATAATATATAAAACAAGTGTTTAGTTTTGGAATAACGCTCTTCCCATCTCACATACTAGATAAATATTCTATTTCATTCAACTCTATCATATAAAAAATGCCATTATAATATATTGATCTGTTCATGGTCCACTCCACCTAATCACAACTAGTTGAGAATGCCTTCATCATCACGGATGTGACTTTAACCAAAAGCAATAAAAAATAACTTTAAATAGAAAAGCACAATAGTAATAAATACAATACATGTAAAAACTTTCACCCCTTTTTGTTTCCATGGATTGGAACCCTATTATTGCGTGTCTCAACAACCCAAGGTGTGTCGACAAGTATCCATATTGTGTTTTTATTATCAACGATTTTCTATCAATTGAAACATCACAGAATTGTTCTGTTTTTAATATTCTTAAGCCCAATCAATTGTCGAGTTCATGCCAAATAAATAAATAACAAACATCTGCGACCAATCGAAGTGAGGTGCGATGACCCAATGACGACATTGGCATTTAAATATAGAATTAATTCTGTTTTGAGTGACGAGTTATGATTCAGTGGAGGGGACCGTTTTATCTAATTATTATGCAGACACATTTTTAACAAATTCAATACCACTGAGTTATTACACCATCACACCACAAAGCTGCCAAAAGTAGTAACAAAAAAATATTTTAAAATCTTTGAATCATTGGGTTCAAACACATTATTATTTATTATTATTACCTGTATTTCAGTTTTAGGGCCACAGTAAAAAAAACCAAAATGCTCACAACAATAAAATAGTATAATAATAATAATGACAAAAATGACATGAGTGAAAATATTGACTTACACTACACTATAAACTTATGCCTTGTGATCTGTATTAGTATAAGCATAATTTATGACCAGCGACTGAGAGAACATGGCGGTACCTTAAATAAGATGTTGATATCATTTTATCTCAATTTACAATTACACTGGCTTGACTTGAACAAAAAAATTTCACCCATTAAAACAAAAAGATAGCTTTTACATCTTATTATACTAACCAACATACACATATAAAATAATACTAACTCCAACATATGCAGTAATGCCAAAATTCATTTCCTTCGAATATCCGACTCATTCTGACTGGTCAAAAGAGACACATGTAATATTAATATAAATATAAATAAATTCCAAATTGTTATGCAGATATATGAAAAGCTAGCATATTCGTGAGGCTCCATATTTTTGTTTTGTTCGTCTTTTAAAAAAAGACCTATATTACCAATGTTTTATCTCTAGCATTGAATAGAATGGAAAAAAATAAAAAATTACACCCCCATACCACCAACTGGCTGGATCATGACTGTGTATTAATTGTTAAAATTTAGAAAGAATACATGAGATAAACATGTAAATAATAATCATTAAGGTAGTGTGTAATGTCCAACAACAAAAATCAACAAGCGTTGGCGACGACATTTACAGCTACCTACAACTTAAATAAATTTCAGAGACATTTGGTCTATCAATATCAATAAAATATTTCCGGGTTTCAGTGGCGACAGGAGATTATTTTTTTTTCTTCAGTTTTAGAGGCTGCTGTTGACATTCAGTGGAATTTTCATATAATACTCGCATTCACATATAATCAACACAAGACGAATAACACTCTGGCCTTCAGGAAACATGTCATTGTAATTCGAATTCTATCAAATAAAGGCAGAACAAGCGAAAATGAAATATCCTTTCAATGTTCAAGTCAGTATAGACATACATAATATATGATGACAAAATGGTGGCTTGCTCCCTTATTGTTACGTCAAAAAATCTATTTTCACAAATATACGAGTTGTAGACATGTCAATGATTGTCAACGATGATCTTATTGGATGGAGATGACACGACGATGATAACTATACAGTACTAATTATGAAATGGTTTCTCCATGAGTCACATTTCTGACCAACTTCACAGAGTTGAGATTTGGCACGGGTTAAAGTCAAACAAGATATTATAATAAATCATATACAGAGGCACAAACTGAACACGATGCACCGTCAAAAGCTATGACTAAAATGTTAGAAGAAATATATGAGAATATTATAAGGTTCAGTCAACAAGACATCATGAGGATCAAGTCTGAAAAAAACAAAAACGTTCACTTTCATGCCGTCTCTAATCAAACGTCAAACACTAGGACGATGTAGGTATGACAACAACAGCATCTTCATCTTCTTTAACAACAACGTCCATTTCTTCATCAACACCGGGTTCTGATGAATTCTCAACTATGGCACAAGAGCTAAAAATCTTACTACTACTAGACTCGTCAGTATCATCACCACCCTTAGGATGTGACTGGTTATTGTCAGTCACGACAATTAAAGTATCACCACCTAGCTGCTTACCCGTCATATCAATATCAATGTCATTATCACCGTCGCTGCAATCCGCAGGGAAGGCAGAGGTTTTCAAGTCTCCCTTGTCCAAAACAATTTCAGCCTTTTCCTCATTTTCATTTTTCAATTCCTCATTGCAAACTGCTGTACTAGAAGTAGAAGCTGCATCTACAACGACACCAGTTTCTTCTGACTCGGGTGAAGATTCCAATTCGGGCTTCTCTTTTACATTTACAGTTACTGCCACTACAGGTATAGTCTTTGTGTACACCCCATGCCTGGTATGTAAGACTACGTCATTAGTTGACGACGTTAGCTGGTCCGGGGCAGCTGCTTCTTCTCTGTTGTAAGGTGTCGTGTCAAAAACCCGGGGTGAGTTTCTGGTGGAGATGTTAAAAGGAAGGGAAGCTTTTTTTATAGACAAGTTTGCGGTGTTGGTGGAATTAGAAGTGTTTAAAGTTGAGCTCTTGTTGTTAGTCAGATGTGTAAGGTCCTTGTCCGCTTTGGGAGCATTATTGGATGACACATTGTCGGGCAACTTGGTTGTTTTCTCTGTAGAAGAAATTCCAGGAGGAACAAGCTGATGGGTGCCCACTCTTGGTACTCTAACAACCAAATGTGAAATTTTATGAGCGCCGTGAGGAACATGGGTTTGCGTGCTACGAGGAGGAACGTCCACAGTTTTATTCCTCTCCAAATTGTGAGAAGGGGGAGGTGGATTGTTGTTGTTGTTGTTACTGCTGCCTTTTAGACATTTGTCAGGAACGCCCTTCTTCCTTTCCACTTCCTTTTGGCTTATCCGCTTTTCTGAAGACACCTCTCCTTGTGGTGATGATATCAGAGCATTAGCTTCTAATTTTCTTTCGTGAAGACGCGGAACCCGTTGAGCATTTTGATTTTTATAGATATTCTTTTCACTGTCTTGCTGCTGGTTTTTTGCTCTGAGCGTTTCATGCTTTTTGTCAGTCATAGCTTTAGAACCCTTTTTGGCCAAGTCGATGATCAGAGTGTTAAAGTAATGATTCCTTTCAGGCTTCTTTCCGTTCCTGTGATGACGGATGATATGTGTGTTGCACTCAGACTTATCAAAACTGTTGAAAGCACACAGCTTGCACTGGAACCGACTCCATTTCAAGTGAAGACGCACGATATGCCTTTTCAAATTGTGCAGAAATGAAAATTTAGCACCGCACTTCAGACAAGTCATTTTTTTCATGTCCATAAACTTTTGTACACTGGAATGATTGTAGCAATGTAATTTAGATTTACTTAACTTTAACCCTGCACTGTTGGAATTCAAGACGAAAACCTTTTTAGCATTTTTCCTTGTCCTTGACACACTACCTTTTTGCTCCCCTCCGTTACTCGAGATGGGTTTATTCACCTCAGCATTGGCGGGCCGCTTGCTCCCTCTGGCAGTATTATTATCCCCTGCCGAAGAGTCTCTCACTCTCTTTCCAGAAGGCTCGTCTCTATCCAAGCGATGAATCTTTTGTAGAAACTCGACCGCCCCGATATTTCTACTGGGTACTTTCCTTTTCCTTCTCGGCCTTTCTACAATAAGCGTGGACAGATCCGACGGTCCAGCTTTAGTCTCAACTTTAACCTCTTTATCACTACCAGAATCACGAGTCAATCCTTCTCGATTTACCGCGGGTTCTTTCTTCACACCTTCCAAAACAACAGGATGAGATTTTGGACACGCGTTGGGCAAGGTCGGCGCTGCATCTGTTTTCCGCACATTTTGACCAGGGCCACTTAGGGAACTCGCCACAGATTGAACCCCAGACAAATCTGAAACTCCTTTAGATTTAAGTCTCGTCACGGTGAAAGACCACTCAGAATCATCCGTCAACGCATTGTGGAGGTCAATTGTGTCTATTCTTCCACTTCGTGAAGATTCGTCTTGTTTGGGCGAATCAGAACGATCATCTTTGACATTTGGTGATTGTTTAGCTCTGTCCACCTTGACAGGAGACGATGATTTGTCATGAGCTGGTTTTGTGTCCTGGGAAACACAATTATTACTATGACCATTATCGTTACTATTACTCCCCTGGACGACAACCGTATCACTGTTTTGTCGAACCCTTGGTGAAGAATTACCCCCGATGTCACAACTATCAACTTCGTCCTTGCTTGAAGGATCATGACTCTGCCTCAGACGTCTACTTACGGCAGGCACACTTGTTGGACTGCCCGAAACGGACAACACTGACGACGATGACCTACCGTCGCACACTTTTATATGGTTCTCATAGGTTGCCCTTCGTCCAAAGAGACGTGAACATTTACTACAAGAGATCATCTCAGTGTCGATGTCGCTAGATCTTTTAACAGGAGACGGGACTTTCCTGGAGCTCTTTGGTTCTTCTCTAGTCGTTGAAAGTCTTTGTCTATTTGGTAAACGAGTGTTATCTATATCGGGTTGTTCTTCCATTTTGTCACCTTTACTACCTGCCGGAGTACCAGGCTTACCCAATGCCTTTAAACTGGTAGGTTTCACATCCTTGTCACTACATTCACTCAGTACTATATCGTTTTTAGCAGATAATTTTTTCCCCCGATTCATCGATGAATACACGTATGGAGCATTGTTCCCCTTTTTGGTTGAGCCGGTTTCTTTATAACGAGCGCTTCGTCGAGTTCCCATTAAGGTACGCTTAGCAATTCTCACAGTCTCATTTTGTGGCATGGGTTTTGCAAAAGCTTTAGATCTCAACTCCGGACGCATTGCACTAGTTTCTGCATGAGTTTTACCGTGATTTATCTCCAAATGACGGGTGACAGCGCTGAGGTAGTAATAAAGATTTGAACATTGTGGACAAGGGTAGAAGGTCCTTTTCACAGAATGGTGAATTTTAAAGTGAAACTGAAGACTTTTTCTGGAGCTAAATATGCTTCCACACTTTGCACAGATCAAAGACTTTCTAGACTTTCTTAGATTCTCTTTGCTGACAGCAACTCCTCCATCATCGCTAGAAGACTTGGAGGACGAACGAGGTTGACGTTCCTCAGACATTTTCTCCGTTTTTGTCACGGTTGCTCTCAAACTATGTCTTGTCACTTCTACCAACCCTGCTTCATCGGCATTCTTAGAAACCCAGCTATTCTCTTCCTCAGGTTCTTCGTCGTCGTCATCTTTTTCTTCTTTTTGTTCATGATGAATAACCTTCTGCTTTAATTGACAACCCTCTATTCCTGCAGCGGTCTTGGCATCTCTTAAAGACTGTCCATGCAGAGTATTTCTATCAGCTTTCTGAGGTGTGTGCCCCTTGTTTCTCACCTTATTCTGAATGACCTTCAACTCTCTCATCAAAATATCCGTCAACGCTTCAGGCTTTTCATTGCCTTTATTCGAAGATTTACTCCGCAGACAAGTTCTTTCGGAAGTCTTATTATTTTTCTCCCCCGCCTTGCTGGTGATCGTTTTGGTAGACGCACCAGATTTGCCACCACCACTCGTATCATTACTGCTGGCAGACGGTCTGTCGTGAATATTCACAGGGGTCGTCTTAACATCCACAAATACGGCATTTGAATTGGTAGGAATGTCTCTTGTTCTTATGCTCGTAACCTTAGCGTTTTCTTTCTGATGACGCAGTTTATCAGCAGCGTCACTGTATACTTTGAAGGCATGGGACTTTCCCCTCTCACCAGAACGAATACGCTGAAGACTGTCCTCTAGACTTGGACGTGACGATTCCGTTTGTGTCGACGCTTTAGGCGTCTCCGAATCATCGACAGGCTGTGGATGGACAATGACGATTCTTTCATCGGGTATCTCTGCTATAGCAAAGTGGTTGTTATCTGCCGCAGATTTAGAACAGTACCTACGTTTGTGCGATATGAAATTGGGAAGATCCCGGAATAATGCACGGCATACTTTGCATTCAAAGATCATGTCGCACTCATACAATAGAAGGGAGCGTAGTTCCGGGCTGCCGTAGTGAATACTGTTGAGGATTTGCTCCACAGGTTTGCCATGGAGGGTGATTGGCTTGCGTAACTGGGAAATGTCTTCATCGTCTTCTCGTACTTTCTGCTTGGGTGGTGCCATTGTCCAAGGACTGCCTGAAAATCAATGAAAATCGCATTAAAAATCGAAAGCTATAAAATCTTGCATTTCATTATACCGTAATTGTAATCAGTGCCTTTTTTGTTCCTCAGACACCATCATATTAATGTACATATTTGTAAGTGATAGTTCCTCCTATTCCATTGATTAGTAGAGCCATTATTTCTCATGCATAATATAATATAAAAGATATAACCAGCAGACACTGTCGTCGTTGATGAATTCAATAAGGACAAGTCAAGACAGACATTAGTTTTACATTAAATCAACATCTCTGGTTGCAAGACATTGACAAAGAAAATAACAACAGACCTGTGAAGGCAGACGTTGATAATCTTTGTAGACACAGGTTCAATCCACACTTGGGTCGATCATTCTTCAACTCCAAGCATCAGCTCTGCACTGCAACAAGCGTTTCCTGTTTGACAAAGTCAAAGATGGTTAATTCTTAAAAATTAAAAATAATAAGGATAATAGTAAAATAGTCTACCAATTTATAGCCATACTCAAACCAAACAAATGTTTGAAAGTTTAGTGTGGGAATATTTGTATCAATTTAATTATAAAACAAGACGCAATTAAAAAAATGTCACGTATAAACCAGAAGTAAGTTTTGTTATCTTCTAAACTTTTTGTCATTTCATTATTCTAAAAAAATTCAAGTGTTGCCAACTTAATACTTTAGCACAACTTGACCTTGATATTTGGCGGGTAATGAAAAACATGATGAAGCTATGTTATTTTTCAGCTTATAATTATAACTGTAAATCCCTATTTCTGAAACTAGGAATTTTGAACTAACACTAACACTGTTATCCAATATTCACCACTACTGTACCTTCCTGTTTGATTGAAACACAAACATCTAAATGATAAATGTCAAACTTTTCTATGACATGATATTCATTCTTTCACCAAAGCAGTAACAGTAACATTTTATGATGAAAAAAACTTCCAGACATTATTTCCAATGGACAGGTCATGGTGCCAGCTGAATGGCTACTCCCAAAGAGGTCACCAAACGCACAGAAGAGAGGGAACAAATCAGTCTAGTGGTAGTAGTAGTAGAAGTAGTGTACGCCGAATCATGCACAAACATGCACAATGCAGAAAAGTCAAACTAGCTGCCCCCTGTTTTGTTTACCAGCACTGGGCATTTCACACCATTTGAACAAAAGTTGAAACGAATGATATTAACGTCCAGTGACTATGAAATTGATGACATGACAATTATAATTGGAAACATCGGCTTTTATGTCAGCCTGTTGGCAATTCACCAACAGTCTTGACATTTACAGCTCTAGTATTAGTATATATATAATATATGTGAAGAACATACTACTACTTGACTACCACTACATAACCCATGCTAATTTGGATACACACAAAATTATAATATAATTGTGTTCGCACCTAACAGGCAGCGTGTGACGTATAAAGTGTTGAATATGTTTCCGTTGCGTCAATGAGACAAATATATATGTGATACTGTAAAGCGCTTGGAGCATGGTGACGATTGTGGATATAAGCGCAATATAAATGCCATTTATTAATTTATTATTATATATATATGATCTAACAGCTGAATAGAGGCAAACAAAAAAAAAAAGGTTGATTAAAAGTAAAAGAGAATCATTTTCATACAAATTTTACATGAAGGCAGTGAGGAGTTGAACTCAGTAGTAGTGTATGCCGAATAGGTAAAGAGTTTTTAAACAGATCATGTAGATCCAAGCTACAGGGGTGGCCTACTCTGAGAAGATACACATTTTGAAAAAGTGAAAAGAATCAAATTGAAACAAAATTGTTCTTTGTCTTCATTACTTCTAAGTCTAAAAAAAATTTCACCTACTTCACTGGAATTATTACTACTATTACTATTCTAATCTCATTCACTTGCTGTAAAATTAAGCTATATTTACATTCATTCTTGGTAAATATGGTAACTGAACATAGCAAACATATTTTACTACTAAAATGTGTTCCGAAACAAACATTCATACTACAAGGGGCAGACGACTCGCACTTCACTTCCGAGTCATCGGTTCTCGAATCTCGTCGAGAAACAAAAGATTTGGTTCAGAACCTCCGGTCCTCTTGATTTCCCAATCCTTCAACTCTCACCACTGTTTGGTTGTAGTGAGAGTTGAGTTCAGTTGGACTCGAGAATCGAGACCGAACGTCGAACGCGTCAGAACCATAGGAAACCAAAGGATTGTCACGTCGGTTTGAGAATCGTTGTAAGTAGAGAACCATTGATGGTTCCGACGCAGGGTTCGATTAAGCGAGTCTGAATCGAGAACCGCCAAGATTGAGTCATGAATCAGAATCTCTAATTTATACCACTTCCACTAGTGCCAGCGGGCGGTACCGAGCATATCATCTGGATAGAGCTTGTTTTTTGGCAGTTGCAAGCGCGCATTAATTGGTTTTGAGTTTGAGTTAACACGAGAACTGTTACGTGACAATACTTATGTTTCTATATAATTGGGACTATTATTCTTATATTTTTTGTGATGCCATCAATGAAGAAATTTGAAGAAGAAGAAGAAGATCGATCAACAACTCTAGGTCAGGATGAATTATAATTTTTCGAACCGGCATGTGTAAATAATTATAATTCAATTCAATAATATGAGAGTTTTGCAAAAGAGAAACAAATACAGGTAAAGTCAGTGAAAACAATTAATCGATCATTGCTTCCTATTCTGTGTCTTATCAATATATCTAAGAACTACACAATTTGATCAGAATTCTGATAATTTGAAGGTTGAGCTCAGATAAAAATGAATGATCAAAACTTGATAGCTTTGAAATTATAACAAAAACTACCAGTGAGTCTACAAATCTATGGTACGTCGTCTGGTCTACCTCGATCTAACTAAACAAAGGATCTCTCTTTGGCATTAAGTATCCCGATTTTGGCGGGAAAGGAGTACGTTTTATTGTTGAGATGGGAGTACAAGACATAGAGGGATGAATTCCCTGTAGTGTTAATTAGAATTTATATACATATTATGGGCCGATAATTCGGAAGGCGACTGCTGCCTAAATATTTTCATAGTGTAACCCCATTGTTAAGGTATGAAGTAGAGAAAGATAATATTATATAATACAAAGTTTCAACGGTGAATATCAATATATATATAATAATAACAACATAATTACTTAGTCTGTAATTTCTGCGGTATCAGTATAAAATCTTGTCAAAAATTTATATTGACACCCGTGGTGGCGGGGTCCAAAGCGTTTTAAGCGTGCCCATTTAGGTATGAGGGGCAACTTTTGCCTTCACATGTTATTATAATGTATGGCCACGTCTATGAAAAGATGTGCTGTGGAGTATTGTTTGATAAAATAACATTCAAATATATTTTAGATATACTTGACTGTCAATAGTCAACCTCTGAATGAATCGCAATCAATAATCTAATGGAATATTTTTTTCAGGAGTTTTGTATTGAAGTTGGAAGTAAATCAAAATTAGTGAGGTCACAAAAAAAATGGTTTCATTTCATCAGGAAATCACATAAATCGTGTGAAATGATTACAAAGTGAAATTTCCCGGATGTGCGACAATGCTGGATGTAAACCGATTCTAAATCTATTGCTCTAGATTTTAGTTGTAGTGTAGTGGTCAAGCCTAGAAGTAGAAGAACCGGCATTTGCAGAGTTATTATAATTCTAGACCTAGCTAGACTTAGACCCTCGTCCTAGAACCAGAACTCCACTAGATCTGTTTCAAATATTCTAAATGTGACCTACTTCTACGTTATTTTGTATGAATTACTTTTCCTTTTAAGTATGCGCTTCATTCATTTCAATAGTACAATGACTTGATCTTGAACCGCTAGCTGGTTAAGGCGAGGCTAGGAGGACTAGGAGGATAGCAACTAGCCTAGCACTAGCCTGCTTGGTCCTCCACTCGACTGCGGGCGCCCACTCTAAAACATTAAGTTGCGCCTTTAATAAAATAATAGTGATTTATATGTGCTATGACTTGATACTATGAAATTATAAATGGAAAAAGAGCACCATATAGCAACGACCAATCACACCTTCAACTTTATGCGTAGGAGTAGGCTGTGGTGTTGTTAGGGTGTTGGCGAGTTTCAGTGATGCACAATTTCATGACCATAACATCACTGATTTCTTATTTTCCTGTCATTTCCATTCAAATAATATCATAAATTCGTTATCAACACTGCATGTTGGACGGAATCTATGTTATCAGACATTATTACCTGTTATTTTAATCTTTAAATGTTGAAATTGACGTCCAGATGAAAATCTGACCATTTACATTGAGTCATCCATGATGGCCTAATTTTTTTCCCCTTCTTCTATCGACCGCGAGCTTATGAGGACGCCGCCGCGATGGCATTGTGGGAAACCGAATTGCTTCTAGAGATGAAATGGCGTCACTTACAATTTGGTTGTAGATACCACTCGGTAACAACAGAGACCTTATGTACTCGAAGATCTCTGGTAACAGTAACACATTAATGGTGATGGACTCCTCCTCCTATCTCGGATTAAACCTTTTTTTTTGTCGCTGGATTGATGCATTGATGAACTGCGACTATGTCAATGTCTGCCAAGATGGTATATCTGAAAAGGGTGGGGGCGGAGTGAACACAAACACGGACATGAGTCAATCAGTTTTTTTTTACATTTGTATGCTACAAAAGCAGAGACGTCCATATAATAATATGCTCCCTCCCCCCCTTTCACACACACACACACACACACACACACACACACACACACACACACACACATTTGAAATAATCCAACATCTGTTATTTGCTTTGTTTGCAGAAAGAATCAATATAATTGTTTTCAAACAAACGCATAATAGGCTTATCGGGTCCATATTTTTCATAACGACATAAAAACCACTAATATTATATCTGACTTCAATTTGGTTTAGTCTAGAGATCAACGTATTTCGGATTTTCGAGAAGGCAACCTTACTATATGCATAACAGACTCGCCAATAGGGCGCATGGGGAAAGGGCCTCCCTGGGATCCTAGAGAGGACCAGGTTAGCTTAAGCAACTAACCATAACATTAATGCATGTTGACATATCAAATATGCATTATCAAGAAAGGGAAGAGGAATGAAAGTTGAGAGATAGGGAGAGGAAGAGATGGATAGAATGATCGAAACTGAGAGCGTAATAGTAATATAACAGGGACTAACGAAACTAACACAGGCGGCACGGGTTTGAGGCCCGGGACAAAAACCAAAAAAGAACGATTCGGATCTCCCCTTCGGCAGTTAACAAACATAAAACACAAAACAAAACTTGTTTCGACTGTCGGACATACACACGTCACAGAGACACAGTCTAGTCTACCTGTTTTCGCTCACCTCTGTGTTTTGTGTTTTTATGTTTGTTTGCTTGTGTTTGTTTTATACTTGAAGCCATAGCCTACCATTATCTTTTTTTTTCTTTTTTTATTCTTTTCATTCGGAGTGTTAGCTTATGGCAGCCCTCATTCCTTTGTTTGTTTGTTTTCAAACGTGTCTTGCTGTCTCAGAATCAACACGAAATCATTTATTTGTTTTCAATCAGTCTCAATCAAATACATGTATTTACAGATTTTATTCCTATACGTTTGTAGCTTGTAATCCTAATATTGATTTGTAAAGATTTCGGCTCAACCTCACTCGATTTCTCGATAACCACTGGTTAGATGCTTTCGATTGTAAATTGTATTTTTTACATATTATGCAGATGCAGATTTATTTCATTGCATGAAATGCACTGTTCTACCGCAAACGAGTATGGTGTTTCTTCCTTAATTTGGTAAACAAAACGATTTTTTATGGTAACTTCAGCGTCCATCGAAACGAACTAAGTCATGTCGTATGGAACAATGAATGACCTTTTCTTATTAGAATTCTCTAAGTTATAAGTAGATACTAATTAGTAATTATGGTAGGTAGTTCGATCTTGCATGAAAATCAAGTTCTTTCTAAGGCGATGCTTTTCTGACATGTTTTATTATTCCAATGTCACATTTCATCTCTCCCCAAACCTGCCCTCCTTCTCAACATCATAATAATAATGGATTGTTATTGTTACTATTGTTAGGTCTTCTTACTCTTATTCTTTTCATAAATATTTTTTTTACTACAGCGCAACTTGATTATGATAATAATACAAACTTTCAATTTATGATTAAAAAAATTAAACAACAGAGAGCTGGTCAATTGGATTTGAAATTCACAATTATCACATATTTGCACTCAGACTCAGATACATAGAGACTATAGATTAATAGATACTAGTAGAATCATGAGTAAGAAAGAAATTTATGAAAATATCCAAGCTCTCCATGTTGTCTCTTGATGACACCGTTCATCAGGTGTTTAATACAACATATCAGAATGTATATATGTCTTTGAACCCACATTCATTTATCATTCTCATCTCGTTTCAGGCAAGAAAAGTTTCGCTTTCATCCAGTTCCTCATCCTCACTCTCCTCTTCTCAGTCCTCGCCAATTCAAATAGAATGGAAGCCTCTCGCTCCACTCGGCCCACAGGCAGCTTTCCACGTCGGATGTCTGATACGAGGAAACTTATACCTGCACGGAGGCCTCTCAGAGAGGAAATCCTCTCAACCATCTAACCAATTGTTCAGGCTCAACTTACGATCACAATCAACCATGTGGGAGACTATACGCACGCCCGGCAGTCCAGCGTTAAGCCATCACGCCTGCGTCGTTAGTGAAGACAGATACATGATTTTGATTGGAGGATGGAATGGGAAGAGACGGTGTGCTGATGTACACGTTTACGACGCTCAAGAAGACCAATGGCTTTCAATGAAGCATAGGGGGTTTCCCGATGGGGCTGGTCTTAGTTCTCACACAGCATCTATATTAATAAACAAGGACATTCTCATCATTGGACGAGAAGGAAGTCTCCGTATTCAAAATAAACGTGGAAATGCTTACCTTTTGTCGGGGCATGTTTTGTCTGGGCAATTTGTTTACAAAGAACATAGTGATAATGTTACTTCCAGGTCTGGTCACTCTGCGCATGTCATAAGTAATTCCGTTTTCATTATTGGAGGAAGGAGTGACAACCTCCTGGAAAAAGCGACAGGATTCAAACCCCAGAATCAATCGCAGTGTTCCATTCTTTCAACTCTTCTTCAGACTATCATTACGAATAGGGTAAAGCCAATGGCAAAACTTCCATGTGGAAGGAAAAATCACATCGCTGCTGCAGATCATGACTGTATTCTTGTTCACGGAGGAGAGACTTTTGACGGCAGGAACAGAGAACCAGTGGGAGAAATGTTTATTATTTCATTAGCGTCACCAACCAATTTCTACAAGCTAAACACGAGTTGTGTTCGAAGGGCGGGACACGTGTGCTGTGTTTCCGAGGACGGTGTATTCATCCATGGTGGTTTGACTGGTCAGTCTACCATGAATTCTGACTTGTATCACTTAAAAATTCTCTCAGGAACTTAATTTTCATTATGTACTGGAGAATGCAGGTCGTAAATGAAGACGACAGTTTAAAGTGTTGCATCATAAAAATCAAAACAAATTGAACAAATCAAAATATATGTAATAAAAATTATGTAAATCTTTATTTTCATTGCATGATACATTATAGGTGTATTTCACATATATATATCAAAGTCCTTATGTAATTTTTGTGCAAGTCTATTTTTGAGAAATATTTAACTTCCCTCCAATACCGAGATATAAAATTGTACATCCTGTTGATCTGCAAAGTTCAGACATACAATGTCAAAGTATTTGGTAAAAACAAAAAATTGTCCATCTTTATCAAAACAATCTGCTATTAGTATTAGTTATGAAAAGTGTAAAATAGTTTTAAATCTTTCACAAAAGTTACATTTGGACAATGATATTATGTAACTCTTTATTCAAACAAGGACACGGCACATAATAATATTATGGCATTTTTCTGTGGAGATGCAATATTTAGATCCTGATACCTGATACCCAAATCATGTCTGCGTATTCTTGGAGAATCTCTTCCTTTCCTTTTATTGGGACCTTTATTAATGCTGTATTTAGCATACTGTGTAATTTACAATTTACAGTGCAGAGAGGACACATATTTTTGGTACAACAACAAAAAAGTGAACCAATTTTTATCTGACTTAAACGGTTTGGTATTTTCACTGACGAAATGTGATTTGCAGTGAAGGGCCAAATTACTACATACATGATCCTTTTACTTTTAACGTCAGTAATTTTAATCTATATTATTTTTCCAAAAATGACAAGAGATTACATTGGGCACCTAACTATAATTATAATAGTAATAGTGACTAAATGAAACAAAGCTTTTAGGGAAATTAAAACCGAGGAAATTGAGTTATCAAGAACTAAAATTTTGTTGTTGATTGGCAGCTATGTATCATGGTTTTATGAATTGTTCCGTTTTCTTTTCTTTCATTGTTTGTTGGTTTATCGAGTCCCCTTTATACCGCAAAAAGCTGTGTAGGGGCCAGCCATGTGTCAAGCTCTGAAGGGTGTACATGACAAATGGAAGTAAATCCAAATGACAACGAGGACTAACACCACTCATCACCTTACACATAGCTAGAAAGACTCTGCATCAGAAATCAAAGACGAGCATGTGATGAGCCCCCCGCGTTTTCTTTTCTTTCATACTAAAAATAAAATTAGAAGATTTCATTGTAGTCTTGCCCTAAAAGCCAGTTTGGAGTAACAAATTTACAACATGCATTAACACATATTTAAAATGAATTTCATATATATATATATACATATAAAATGCACTTGTTTAAACTAGTCTATGTGTGTGCTTGAGCAAAGCATGATTTTATATAATATATTATATATATAATATATCAAATGCTTTTTGGAAGATCCTACTGTACCAAACTATTGTATGTTCTATTACCATTATTTGGTCTCTTTTGCTCATTTGAGAGACTTCAAAATTATTATGTATTAAAATTAAAATGAGAGTTATGAAAGTTGATTTTGTTTCATAGTACTTGATATCATTCTACATGTTTTTTTATGTTGTTATGTTTGTCATTTTTTTATTTTTTTTTGTAGAAGAAATGAAAACGCACAAACGTTTCTTGAACTACATGTGATTCATTTAATAATTCACGTTAATTGGAACCACAAAGCTACCATGATTTGTTAACACACCAATACCTACTAATTCTGATGCACCCAATGCAGCTGTCTGAGCATAATTTACGTACTCACGGACACCAGCTCATAAACTCAAAAATGTATTCATCTCTCTCCTCCTTTGTTTCTTTCTCCCATTCTCTTTAACTTTAAACAACTACAACACCTTGCCTGGAAGGAAGTTTTTATCCATGAAGAGAGTTGAAGAGGAAAAGTTTTACTTGACCATTTCTCCGATCTAGGAATGACGACATGACACGCTATTCATTCGATCTGTTTGCAAGGCAACATATTATTAATATTTATAGGTAATCCATTTTCATAAAGTACAGACTCACAGCACAGACTTAACTCCACTATTCCCCCAGCAGGTCGTGTCATTCAATATCCTTTTCAACTCCCTGGGGTATACAGTGGGTGAGCCTGTTGAGCTCGCTCACCTTTCTATTATACTGACGATATATATTTCTCTGCCTGTAGCTGGGTACTCATTCACACTCGAGTCAAGTGAGTGAAAACATGTGAAAGGTGTTTGTTCCAAGGACTCAACATCGGTAACACTGCCAGGATTCAAACTTGGGATTTCATGATCTTGAAGTCAACACCCAAACCATTCAGTTACCAATGCCACGTCAAGGATACAGTCACAAGCTTAAGAAGCTGCACATTCAGCTTTATATCGAAAAGGTTAGCAAAAAAAAAACAGCAGCAAAAAATATTTGTAAAAGCAGTTCAGAGAACAAACGAAAAAATAAAGCAATCTAAAAACCCGGAACCCAATAAAGAGAAGAAAAAAATTTGAACCAGATAAAGTTAACTCACAATTCTAAATAATGCTGATTTAATTTTGGTGATATGTAAATTCTTGAGCGAAAAGCGTTGAGCATTATTGCAACAGAAATCCAGAATCTGATGAAGCAACTTTTAAAGTAAAATATAGGAAGCCTCATTTACTTATTGAAACAAATAGACAAAGGGGGAAAAAACAACTTGTTTTAACCCTAATCCTACATCGTGTTTTTACCCCTTAATCGTACGTCAGGGGTAATTTTGTTACCCCTCGACAATATAATATAGTAAAATAAAAACTTTCCCTATTCGTACGTCGGGGGTAATTTTGTTACCCCACAACAATAATAAAAAAACAAAACAACAAAACTATCCCTAATCATGCGTCGGGTGTGATTTTGTTACCCTGTGATGTTTGTATAATTATATTTCTGTTCTCAATCATAACAATTATGCAATCAGACACTTGATTACGTTTTTTTCTCTTTTGAAAGTGGGGGCACAAAATTACCCCCGTTTGGAAAAAAAGTGACATGTTGCGAAATCGCCAATGGTTACTATGTTATGCAGTTATTTGCCATCATTTGGGCAGAACCCTTTGGAAAAGTGAATATTTGAGGATTACTGAAAATTTCAGAGAAAAATTTGAATTATAAGTTTTCTTAAAAGCAAAAAAGCAAGGCCTGGGGTAACAAAATTACCCCCGACGTACGATTAAGGTTAACACATCATCTAGGTACAAGTTTATTTTATTTAACACATCATCTGGGTAGAAGTTTATTTTATTTAACACATCATCTGTGGCACAAGTTATTTTTTTAACACACCATCATCCATGTGTCACCTTGTACAAGTTTTGTTTTTGTGACACGTCATGTATTTGAAGATCGGGGAAGCGAAGACCAAGAGTTGCATCATCAACACACCCCTGACCTTTGTGTCTCCATGTATATGCCGCTGGTCTCGGTGTCTTTGCATGTTTGGGTGGTTTGGATGTTCGGGTGTTTTTTTGCATGAAGATTTTATTGATTTTATAGTTGTTATCATTATTCCTGTTGTTTAAAACAGCTAGCATCTCTGGTGGATATTCAAGAAAGAAAGCGAAAGAAAGATTAACATAATTTTGACATGTATTAAATTTTTATTTTTTATTTATTAAATCAAGTCGTACTTATGCGAGTGAAACCATTCCATTGAAAATGTTTTTTTAAATTTTGCAACCTCATGAAGGAACGTAACATTTTTAATGATGATTTTTAAAAATCTTGTTCTTGTCTTTCAATTTCTTATTGTCTCATTTTTGAATTAATGTCTAGTAATTGGTATTTTAACAGACTCATCTGTGAATGGTTTTTAATTTGTGTCATTTTGATTTTTAACAATTTATATTGGTAGTTAGATGATTTTATGAATTTTAATGTTGTTGAGAATGTAGGAATAGAGTTTTTATGACAATCGTCGTCCATGATGCTGTGAGGTTGGGATTTGGTTGTCGTTAACGACAGACCCATCTGTGAATGGTTTATCATGAGATTTTTTAGGATTTGTATATTTGGTAGTTATGTCATTTTACGTGAGAATAGAGTTTTGATGAAATTGGTGGTACAGGAGGCAGGATGAAATCGGTGGACAGGAGGCAGGATGAAATCGGTGGTACAGGAGGCAGGATGAAATCGGTGGTACAGGAGGCAGGATGAAATCGGTGGGACAGGAGGCAGGATGAAATCGGTGGGACAGGAGGCAGGATGAAATCGGTGGGACAGGAGGCAGGATGAAATTGGTGGGACAGGAGGCAGGATGAAATTGGTGGGACAGGAGGCAGGATGAAATTGGTGGTACAGGAGGCAGTAAGGTTGGGTTTGTTTGTGGTTTACTTGAACAGATTAGCAGACCCATCTGGGAATGGTTTCATATTTGATGGTGTGATTTTAAAAAATTTATATTGGTAGTTAGGTGATTATATGAACTGGTGTTATTGTAGAATGTAGGAATAGATTTTTTTATGAAATTTGTGGTCCAAGATGCAGCAAGGTTCTTTAACAGTGCAGACCCATCTGTAAATGGTTTTATTGAGTGATTTTAAACAATTTATATTGGTAATTGGTAGTTTGGACGTTTTATGACCTGGGCCCGCATACACAGACCATACGTTAACTGTTAGAACATTTTGGCACAACCTTATTACAGTGAATTATGTGTGATTCATTGTAATTTTTAAAGTATAAAATTGTGCCAAAATGTGCTAAGAGTAAGAGTTAACATATTGTCTGTGAATACTCGCGCTGGTGATATTGTAGAATGTGGGAATATAGTTTTTATGAGAATCGTCACCGAAGATGCAGTGGGGTTGTTTGTTTGGTTTGGTTTTTGTGTGTGTTGTTTTTTGGTGGGTTTTTGGGGGGGGGGGTTGGAATAAAATTTCTCACTCCAATAAGGGTCCAAGTCTGCTTAGTGCTCTAGACTGAATATTTTATTAGTTTAATACAGTCAATTACAGGAGAAATACTTGTTGCTTTCATTCAAACATAGTGGATATGAGATTCAATATTATTATTATTATTATTATTAATATTGATTTTAATATTATCATTATTATTATTATTGTTTTTATTATTATCATTGTTAATATTGTTTTTATTATTATAATTGTTATCATTGTTATCATTATTATTCCCAACCCCTGGAAACGAGACATGAATGTTTTCATCAATTGCTCATTGTGACATTCTTTGTAATGGAGTGGAGGTACCTTTGTGTGAAAAATAAACTCATTTTTAAAATGGTGAAACATGTTTTGTTTCGTTTGATTCTCATGGAATTTTGTTTACACTAAAATTGTCAATTCTTATTGTGTTCATTCCCTATCAGAGACAGACTTTTAATTCACATATCCCTTCCATTCCCTATCAGAGACAGACTTTTAATTCAGATATCCCTTCCATTCCCTGTCAGAGACAGACTTTTAATTCACATATCCCTTCCATTCCCTGTCAGAGACAGATTTTTAATTCACATATCCCTTCCATTCCCTATCAGAGACAGACTTTTAATTCAGATATCCCTCCCATTCCCTGTCAGAGACTGACTTTTAATTCAGATATCCCTTCCATTCCCTATCAGAGACAGATTTTTAATTCAGATATCCCTTCCATTCCCTGTCAGAGACAGACTTTTAATTCAGATATCCCTTCTATTCCCTGTCAGAGACAGACTTTTAATTCAGAAATCCCTTCCATTCCCTGTCAGAGACAGACTTTTAATTCACATATCCCTTCTATTCCCTGTCAGAGACAGACTTTTAATTCACATATCCCTTCTATTCCCTGTCAGAGACAGACTTTTAATTCAGATATCCCTCCCATTCCCAATCAGAGACAAACTTTTAATTCACATATCCCCTCCATTCCCTGTCAGAGACAGGCTTTTAATTCACATATCCCCTATCAGAGACAGACTTTTAATTCACATACCCCCTATCAGAGACAGACTTTTAATTCACATATCCCATCCATTGTAAGCAGCTTCAGCATTGTTCAAAAGTTGTATTCACACCTAAGGCAGTCCATGTATTCCGTTGCTGCAACTTTGAAGAAAAGTTTTCAGCACCTTCCATAAATCAAATTGAACAATATAAGACTTTATAAACCGTCATCACCTTTGTCAAGGAGGCGAGGTGGCTGAGTGGTTAGGTCAGCGGACACTCATGGCAAAGGTTGTGGATTCAGATTCCATCCCAGTCACATCGTTATTTTTCTTGGCCAAGAATCTTTACTCCCTTCTTGTCATCGGCAATGCAAAATTTCCTGACTATAATTCTATCTAGGAGTTGAAAGGATTGTGTTTATCATCAGAGAGCTGTTCTATTACACCAGATATCCGATTCCTGTTACAATAGTAGTCTCCGCTAAAGTGCACGTCCACAGGTGACAAAATAATCATGCATTTTGGCAGCGTGTAAAAATCTAGCAGAGACTAGGGCAGGAAATAGGTCGTTTGCTTTAAAGATCAAGGGAAGAAAACGGAATAAGGAAAAGCAACACGGCCGCTGTCACATGATGACACGCAGAGAAAACACGGTATAAATGTATCACATGGTTTATTTCTATTTTGGATATTCAATCACAAGTCATGCCCCATTGGGTGACCTCACGACCCATTGTGTAACCTCACGACCTTATTTTACGACTTTACCGACACAGCAACATGAAACAGTCATCAAAAATAAAATGTCTTTAAAAGCTTATTAAAGAAAAGATTTTAAATACCTAATAACGTTTTCACATTTTTCAAGCCAAAAATGCAATATCACTTTGTCCCTGCATTCATCATTTCAATTCAAGATAAAATTCCTTGATTTCTGGTAATGAATACATTAATAAAACTAAAACTATTTCTATTTCTACATTAAAGGTTATGTCTTCTTCTAAATAACTAGCCAATTTGATGTTAATTGCTAAAAACTATTTCTACATTAAAGGTTATGTCTTCTTCCAAATGAATAAATAGCCAATTTGTCAAAATTGATTGTATTTCTACACATTAAAGGTTACACATTCTTGCTCTATCATTTCATGAGTACAGAGTAGTCAATTTGAGGTTCCTCCTTTCACTTTGATCAAGGTCAACATTCAGTCGTGTAGAATATTTCCCTCCCTGCTCTACCAAAGACATAATAAATTCATTCAAGCCAAGCCGTGTCCAGTTGACGACGATGATGTACGTCACCATCTCATTACGTGAGCATATATATGTGAATGTCCATCTTTTGACGTGGCTGGTGGTCTCCTTTTCCCTAAGGAGATTTGATGACTACACAGCTCAACATTTAACAATAACAAACCTTTCCTCTCTATTTGTATCATTGAGAACTATATAATATAATGATATATGTGAAGAGTATGCTTCCAATGTAAATGTAAGACACAAGTTCAATTCTTGTTTTGACACATACTGGTACCAACTCCATTCTCTAACTAAATAATGGTTGTTGTACTGATGATGTTTTGCAGTTTGGAAGAAAATAATCGAACTGGTGCAAAGCATTTTGAAAAACAAAGTGAATATTGAATATGTGCCGCTTCCCTAAACTTTTGAAAATGGTGGAGGTCTCACTCTGGAGACAAGCTGTTTACATCCATTCAATGAGTTCATATTTCTGACAAAGTCATTTATATCTATCATGAGAGTGTCAAAGAAGACGGGACGTTTGTCTGTGAGGGAAAACATCCAAAATAAATATCAAATCAAATATTACAATTTCTTCAAGGAATCAATGACACACACACACACACACACACACACACACACACACACACACACACACACATAGATGCCTATTCTCCATCCACACCATCAAACATTATTTCCACTCTTCACATAATATTCACAGTAGCGACATTTCACAAATTATTAATATTATTAATAACAAGTAAAAAAACAAATGGCATTTATTTTGTCCAAAAGGGTACAATGTCTTCAGGGTTTAGATTATTCGAAAAATAGACCGAAATATCCCAAGCATCAGCTGCAGTGCAGACCCGCAATGTTGGCAAAAGGAGTTAATTTCTTGCCCAAGGATAAAACACAATGCCAAAAATCAGACTGGAACCCCAGGCCATCTGCGTGGCTAGGGCAATGTCTGCCACCACGCCTCCTGTTATTACAAAATCACAAAAGTTTTTAAGGCAGCCATGGGGAGGAATGATACAGACAGAAAATACAATCTGACTTTGTTGTTTGGACGGAAATAGAGCAAAACACTTCAGAGATGACTTCGAACTTCGAATAGAAATAAAGTCGCATAAAGTCACAACCACAACATCATAATATATGTTATATATAATATCAATACACGTTCATTTAACAAAGCTACGAACACGCATATCATTTCACACACACCGGGGAACCATAAGTCTGACAGTGTTTGGTCTCAAAGTAATAAAGTTGATGTTGTTTTTGTTGTTGTTGTTGTTAATCAAGTCCCTGGAAGTAAATCCAAAAGTAAATGAGGACTTACACCACTCATCAGCTAACACACCGCTAGAATGACTCTGCATCAGGAATACGAGACGAACAGGTAATGAGCCCACTGCGTTCTAATGAAGCAAGCAAGAATTCTTTCTCCTCATCAAGTCACGTATTTCCGTTCATTCCCCAATCCTGCTTTCCCATCCTACATCCACTATTGACGTCCATACATCTTTCCATGAATAACACGACGTCAATCCAATAAATAAATAATAAATGATAATAAATATATGATAATAAATATATGAAAATAAATATATTCCCTTTATTCACCCTGGGGTAAACCACAAAAACAATCATAATGAAACTTGATGACTGCTTGAGATTCCACCATAATGAAATGTCAGTACAGGACTGTTTGTTCATCAACGTCAACGAGATATCTTGTATCCCATTCAAATAAATGGAATGAAAAATATATATAATGGTATAGCTTTAAGTAAAAATAAACAAGTAACATAACATAGAAGGTTTCGAATCTCCCATTGGTCAGCTAACAAACACCAAAAACATAAAACACAAAAAGTATTTTATTTTTCTGTGTTTGTCAGCTGTCAGCAAGGTGGAGACCTGAAAAGTTTCATGTTTTTGGTTTCTTACTTCTTTTACACTTCAAGCTATACCATTATTTATTTATTTATTTATTTTTGCGTTCCTTTTATCCCGATTTCCATTTTCTACCAGCCCTCCTTCCTTTGTATCCCGATCACAGCAACTCCACTCTTACATCCCATCATCTTATTCCACCCTGTCCTCATCCCCCCTCCCCTTCTCTATGTCTTTTCTATGGCATTCTGCAGGGGAACCACCAGACTGTCCAACTCTCTCTTGTGTCCAGTCTCTGCCAGCCAAATCTGAATTTGGACAAAGGGGTGAGAATAGATATTTATCTAAAGATGAAAAACAATAAGTTTTTAGGGATGGATAGGCTTGTAAAGAGCTCAAGCCTATTGTATTGTCAGATTTTGTGGCTTGACAAGACAAGATAGATAACATACATCTTTATTTTTTGTTTAAACACATTTTCAAGGTGTTACAGAATTTCCATTGAAAACGCACAAACTCGTTTTCACTCTGTTTGCTCCATTCCTCACAGTCCGTCCTGACAATCCTTCCATACATATTATTATTAAAGATAGTTTCATAAAAATGAAAAAATGTATATAAACACATACCACATAAATAAATAAATGGCAACAATTTGATGACAACATGTGACATTACCTGGAGACAAATGTGTCTTTGAATGGCACGACCATAAAGACAGACATAGGAAGGAGAGTATGACACTCAGCAGGTTACGTCAATGGACGTGGTAGTAAATATAAAGGATAAAAAATGGGTTTATAGGTAGCTGGTGGCGCAGTGGCTAAGTCACTCGCCTTTTGTTCGAGAGGTCACGAGTTCAAACCTCGGTGGAAGCACAGGTTTTTTTCTAAAGACCTCGATCCCACTTTGCCATGCTGCACTGCGGCTGACGCATGGGTGAATCTGGTCTACATTCGGAATGGACCCTAGAGACAAATTTCCCCCTGGGATGAATCAAGGGAATTTTATTTTTTTTCATTTCTAGTCGGTATCCGATTACAAGCACAGGCTCACATACTTGACGCCATTTATCTCCCAGCAGACCATGTCATTCAAAGTCCTCCTCAACTCCTCTGGGTGGCATACAGCAGGCCAGCCTGTATAGCCACATCAGTCTAACAATCTGACAATGTCTTTATCTGCCTGGATGAAGGGTCTTTCCCAAGAATTCACCATCGGTATCACAGCCAGGATTCGAAACCTTGATGGATGTCAAGCCTCCCTCAATACTGTCATTACTGTAAGGTCCATCTCCATACTCAATCACAAACTTGTAACCTCTTGTTACTTTACTTATTATATCCCCCCGCCCCCCAAAAAAGCTAAAAAAAGATGAAGACAATGAAGATTACAAAAGAAGAAGAGGAGGAAGAGAAAAAGAAAAATACCCTGCATGTCACACATACTCCCGTATGAAAAAATGAAAGGCAGTAACTGCATGACCAGCAAAGGCTAAATTCAGATCAGGCCAGTGTCACATAAAGGCTATTGGGCTAACAAGACCCCCAATTTAGGCGGCTTGGGACCAGTCACCGGTGATGTAATTACCACCTTCGTTTGGAAATGGCAGCATCAATGCTGGATGACTTACGTGGAAGCGAGATTCGACCAGGGCCTGAAACTCCTTGCGTTGTTCCTTGGAGAGCCCCGCCTCCTTGACCATGTGCTGCCACAAGTCGATTTGCTTCTGGCGTTTGTTCAACTCCTTCTGGTAGACGGACGGGAGGGTGACTGGGATAGACTGAATAGGGGTGGGAAGAGAGGGGGAAAATTGGATGGAAAAGGAAAAAAGAAAAGGAAAAAAAAATACATTCTGCTTCATTCTGTGACATTTCGCTTATCTCAAAATTGATTATCAAACCTATTATACGTGTATCAATTTAAATCGCAATCAAAATAGTGAATGTATTAAATTGACAGTTTAATAATATCATGTATTAAATTGACAGTTTAATAATATCATGTATTAAATTGACAGTTAAATAATATCATGTATTAAATTGACAGTTTAATAATATCATGTATTAAATTGACAGTTAAATAATATCATGGCTCCTCCAATAGATCTTACCTTGCAGTGGTGGAGGGGCTTGTGCTAAACAGGGTTCTATTATATCAGGCAGGCCTCAAACAAAGATTTGAACCAAGCAAATTTAAAAGAAGACTAGAGCAGGAATTGGCATGACAATGATTTAAATTTCTTCAGCTTGATAACTATAACGCTCATTAGTAGTCAGCCACTTTGGAGTAAGAGTAATAGACATATATCATCGATGTCAATACCAAACTGTGTGTGTCCTTGATCAACATTTTGTATGTGGGTGACCTACACGGTTTGGTTATCAGTTTGGGAGTTACACGCCTTGACCTTGTGACCTATTGGGACCTTCCAATGCTATATTTAGCACACACTGTGTCATTTACAGGGCAGAGAGAAGGATACACATGCTTTTGGTACAAACAAAGTGAACCAATTTTTTTGCAGACTTGAACGGTTTAGCATTTTCCCTGAGGATAAATATGTGATATATCCATATACTTACAGTGGTGGATCCTTGCATGTGGAAGGGGACGGAGAAGGAATAGAACTCGGACTCTGGGAGGATTTGCCAGACTGGCTGTTCATCTCTGTGGTCTGGACCTGGTGGGTCGATGGGTGGGTGGATGGAAGGAATCAATTGATGGATGGGTGGATGGAAGGAAGGAATGAATTGATGGGTGGGTGGATGGAGGGATGGATGGTACTAATTTGTTATTTGTTTTGATTCGTTTCATATCATATTTTTGAAGCTGTACTTATCTTATTCACCATTTTTACATTTCATCACAAATAGCTTACGCAGGACCCCCCACCCCCCCCCCTCCCACCCCCACACTTACCTACACACAACCATCCCCACACTTACCCACACACAACCATCCCCACACTTACCCACAGACAACCATCCCCACACTTACCAACACCCAACCATCCTAACACTTACCTACACACAACCATCCCCACACTTACCTAGACACAACCATCCCCACACTTACCCACACACAACCATCCCCACACTTACCCACACATAACCATCCCCACACTTATCCACACACAACCATCCCCACACTTACCCACACACAACCATCCCCACACTAACCCACACACAACCATCCCCACACTTACCCACACACAACCATCCCCTCACTTACCTACACACAACGATCCCCACACTTATCCACACACAACCATCCCCACACTTACCCACACACAACCATCCGCACACTTACCCACACACAACCATCCCCACACTTACCCACACACAACCATCCCCACACTTACCCACACACAACCATCTACGCACTTACCCACACACAACCATCCCCGCACTTATCCACACACAACCATCCCCACACTTACCCACACACAACCATCCCCACACTTACCCACACACAACCATCCCCACACACAACCATCCCACACTTACCCACACACAGCCATCCCCACACTTACCCACACACAACGGCTGGTCCCAGAGGTTGGGCTGTGACCCGATGCCAGCCTTGGCCATTTGTTCCTCCAGACAAGCGTAATGAGTGTGGAAGGGGGCCAGCATGATGGTGTCATTGCCGCTCAGGATCAAAGGTCGGTGTGGGGTCAACAGGTACAGGTTGCATAAGGTTGAACCGCTGGGGATGGCGATGAAATGGAACAGAATAAAATACTACATTCATCTCCAATCACTACATTTGTGTTGATTTACATTGACGCCAATATGGGCAAAAAATGTGTAAAGAGTATTTCCCAAGGACTAAATATTGGCAGCTTCAGGCAGGAGGCAGGATTCGAACCCAGGATCTCATGATCTAGAGGCTGAAAGCTTATCTTCTCAGTCACTGATGCCACGCAGTAGGCTGATCACATTTCTGTCCTAAATTCATGACCATTAGACCTTCAACGAGGCATAGTAGTTGAGCATGTAATTTGTAATTGAATTTGGACATCTTTTGTTTGGAATCTAAACTGGGCTTAACATGCAAGATCTTTGGGCCTTGAGCACTGATCAATGCTAGTCATGGAGCTGGCCAGTGTTGCAATGTTTTGCCTTGTAAAAGCGTAGGCCCTACATTGATAACATTAACATAGCAATGATTATAATGAACATTCCTTGTAGCGCCACATCTCATTGTCAACAAGCTCTGGGCACTTAATGATAGAAACATTTCTAAATGAAAAAGAAAGAATGGTTGAAACCTGATCATGAAATGTCGACACGGTGCGATGATGGACACGTTCTCACATCCGCTGACATGAACCGTGGCTTCCACAGGGCCTAGGATGAGGGTGGTGTTACGACACTTCTCTATGGTCACAGATCTGGGGATGTATGAGGCAAGTTATGGACTAGTGTGTGTATGAGGGTGGTGTTATGACACTTCTCTATGGTCACAGATCTGGGGATGTATGAGGCAAGTTATGGACTAGTGTGTGTATGAGGGTGGTGTTACGACACTTCTCTATGGTCACAGATCTGGGGATGTATGAGACAAGTTATGGACTAGTGTGTGTATGAGGGTGGTGTTACGACACTTCTCTATGGTCACAGATCTTCCACCCAGTACCTACCTGAGAGGAGAGAGAAGGTACAGGTATGAATGGTGGCTGCGATGGATTTTGACTGTGCTCATCTCCAGGGTGCCAGAGTTCTACAGGGGATGGAGGAGTGGAGGGGATGGGGCGGGGGGGGGGGATGGAGAAAAGTCAAGTCAACTTCCCAGATAATGTCAACATTATATCGTCCCTAGGGTGCAAAAATATTATACATCAAAAACCCTACTTTTCAGGAGAAGCAAAAAATTTATTTATTCTTGGCTAAAGTGAATATCAAACGAGTCCCTCTTACACAACTCAAAATAGCAGCACAGTCTTATCATTATCAGCACTCTGATGAAATAACGACAAGGACAAAGATAAAAACATAGATGTGTTTACAGTCTGTATCTGTAAGAATACAAATGTGACTCAATTGCCAAAGGAAGATGTGCTGTGAATTCCTTACCCTTGCTATCGTCTGTTTGCTGACCTGGCTCATGATGATCATCTTATTACTGGGGATTCAAACCATACAAGATAACATATCAGTTAAAATACATTTTATCATTTCTTTCTTTGTTTATCAAATCAATACCTACTAACCTTTCGGTGTTAGGCCTAAGATGTAGAGTGAAAAGGCTCCAAGAATATACAGTTATCAATACATGCATTCTATCCACAAGGGAGACATATTGTCACTTCATGCTGTCCAAACCGTAATAAACACAAGGCTCTATGGGTCTCAAGGCTCCTGGACAAATCATGGAGCCCATTAATAATACATAAATATATATATATATATATACATCAAATAGTTAAGGGGAGTTTTAAGGGTCCATGTTGAAACTCATTACAATGCTTTAAAATTTCACATGTATGAATGGAAGTATGAGTTTTTTAGATAAAAATCCAAAATAGACACGTTCGACAAATTGTGTAACTCACCCCCCCTCCCCCCCCCTTTGCAGGCGACCATATTGGATTTCTCTCTATTTTTGGAACCACACTAAATAGTTTTTGTTTTATACAGGGATAACCAACTCCTACTAAATAACTATATGCAACCCCACAGCCACACCCACAAATACCCACACAACCCTCACCCACACACACACCCACACCCACACAAACACCCCCTTACCCCCTGACGTGTTCCTTGGGCACATGCTGGGCATTGGTGGCTATCTTCCCACGTTTGTGGCTTTGCTCTGATTTGTGGTCCTCTCCTGGAAGGGAGGGAAGATGTGATGATGATAATAAGAGGTATTTATATTATGGTGTGTATCCACTGCTTGACAGTAACACGTTTGCCCCAGGAACACAATGGAACTCTCAACACAAAACATGCCACATACTGCCTGTTAGGCGTGAATATAATTTCTAGACATAGATGACGCTACTTACAGCAGAGGAGACCTCTGAATTTATTGTCTGTCTCTCATAGGTTCACGGTAAGCTGTGCTACATGTCTTATCTAAGGACACAGATGCTGGTGAGCCAATATGTTTCAAAGTGTATAAACATTGTTGTAGTGGTTTTGACTCCCCAGCGGACATGCCGTCCATTCAGTGGCGATGATAAACACTGTTTGACGACACCAACCATTAAGTTGTGTTCACTATTCGACTATTGGCAGCCATATAAAATATGACAGAGGAGAGAGAGAGGAGATGGCAATTGTTGGTATTTTGTCCTCAAGGGATGATGAGGTGGATCTTCTATTGTTTTCCCACATTCTCTGATTATGGCATCTTTGTAAATTCTAACAACCAAAAACTGTTTGGTCGGTCAGAATTAATCACCACTGTCTGACGAGCCAAACCACGCTGCTCGTGCCGAGTTGTCCGTGTCCCGTCCAGAGTCACATCCCTCCACTAGACACAGTTTTTGTCTATTCTTGAAAGGGGGGGGGGGGGGGAGGGGGGTTAA
>JARFNW010110968.1:0-22562 GCA_031763155.1 Dirona albolineata
TTTTTTAATTAAATTCAAGATCTACAGTTTTTCTTGTTCCCCCCCCCCCACTCTCTCTCTCTCTCTCCCTCTCTCTCTCTCCCTCCCTCCCTCTCTCTCTCTCTCCCTCCCTCTCTCCCTCCCTTCCCCTTCCACCCCCACCCCAAACTCCCTATTCAATTGAGTGCTTTTGGTGAACAGATACCATTCAAACTCCTCAATACTATTTTTTTTTTCTAAAGCAAACTTTTATTAGATTGTCAGATGGAGTTTAATATTAATTATTGTATTGTGCACTGCTATTCATTTTACAGGTTGTGACAGTCATCTCTTTCTATCCAAAATTTTAGACATTTTATTTTTGTTTATATTGTCACAGTCTTTTAAGCACCACTGCTTATTCAGAATTGTTATGATAAGGTTGTGTTTTTACAACATTTTTTAAACACTCAACTCGCCCTTTTCTTTACTGTGTCGTTTGTGATCTTGATGTTAGATTCAAACAATGATTTTAGTTGGGATTTCTTTTCCAAATCTGTTACCATGTGCCCATTACTTTCATGTCATTTTTGATAATATGCAAATACTTTTATGACTTCTGTGCCTTAATATTTTTTACAGCACTTATGAGTGCCTTGTGCTACGCAAAATTTATAAAACTGAAATAAAGAACAGAGAAGGATATTTATAAATATTACATCACGCTAGTCTTTTGTCTTTTATGTTTATATGCAAAATAAATAGCTATATTTTGAGCGTCAACAAAAAAAATATAGCAAAGAGAAGTGCTGCAACATTTTATTACTTTTGAGCTCTTTTTAAAAAAATATATAATTTTTTTTAAATTGTGCAAAAATCCTTTTAACCGGACCATCACTGCCACACAAGTTGTATCCGTTACTCACGGTACAATCCAAGTATAGGCTGAAAATTTGAGGCTTGAAAAAATGTTTGATATAGATGATTAATTTCATACGTTTGAATATGTCAAGCTCTCAGCTTTTGAATGAGGCATTTTCCGTTGTGAAAGTGAAACGCTGAGTGTGATACGGTCCACTCCGCTACATCGCAATCCGTCGCTTAATCAAACTGACCTTATAAAGGTGAACATAAAAAAGCACCTCAGGTCATTTAGTAGCGTTCAACACAAACAGTAGAAGTGCAACGCTCAACTTCTTAGTGAATAGTGATAATGATAAGGTGAGCTGGTCTAGTCTCCCATGAATAAAAGAATCTCTCCCCATCATTTCCCTCAATTCCACTAAATCACAATTTTGGATAATCGCAACAATTTCTCAATTCCTGCAATTAATTGGTAAGCTGACTGTACTTCGGTGTGCTGCAATATATAGTTGCTACCCAGGGATATGTGATGTGTAACTCACTGCTTAACAAGTTAATGATTGAGGTTATTTATGATCATCATGTTAGACAATCTTGGAATTGAAATATCATTTTTTAGCTTTTTTAAGTTTTTAGTAATTTTAAAGTTTTTATTACTTGATATAAAATGTTGTGTTGGTATGAAGTTAAAAGGTCTGAATTTGAAACGATTTGAAACTTGAGATAAGGTCATATTTTATATGAATTGTTAGGAGGTCCCAGTCAAACTGCATTATCAATCTGAGTGATTGAGAAAATTAGTTTGTCAAATTTAGAATTTAATAGACTCTAAAGATTCATGTAGTAGCATAAATATTTTCTAATGCTGTCTTCAGCTTACTTTTAAATCAGATTTTTACAACTTACAATTTTGTTGAAGTTCAGTGGAATATTAAATCAAAGCTACATTTTATTACAATAAAAAGCATTGATGCACAAATTACATTGAAACTTCGTTTTTTGTTTTCACCAAATCCAATTGATATTTAGTAATACAGTAGAACTCGGTCAGTTTTAATAGTTCGTTGGAGCCAAGGTCAGTGACTGGGCTTGAAGATGCCATGGCGTTTACACACACACACACACACAGGCATCCAGCATTGATTGTCTATACACCACTCTTTACTCTTCCCACTCACTCCCATTTATCCAAGTTCCACGGCTTTGTCTTTTTTATCTCGTATCATGTATCTGTTTATCATTTTCTCTCTGTAGCCTATTAGGCCCCTATGCACTTGGCCCACTCCTATTACATGGCAGGCTATGGCCTGTGGTACATTTCTATAGTTTTGTTTCTTGGCATTGTCAGCTGACAGCAGACCTTTTGTAGTTCAAATTTCTACTAGATGTCTAAGTAGATTAGCAATTTTTTTGTGAGCTTGCCTACACTTCTGGTTCGTTGGAACCGAGGGTGGGTCTGAGATTAGTTTGTTTGATAAAATATATTTTACCGAAGTCAATGAAGGAAAAAAAACGGGAATTTTTCTCTGTTTGCTGAATGCAAGGTGTTCTTTGAGTCGGAGTTTGTTGGATTTGAGTCCTACTGCAATATTGATGACACAGAAAGAATTGAACCGACGTATTTTGCTACAACTTTGTTGAGTATGTACCGAAATATACTAAGTTTTGTAAGACTACAAATGGATTAATGCATGGTGTGCCTGTCAAAAACAGAATGTTTGATGAAAAGATGAAAAAGTTTTAGAAATTGTAAACATCAGCCAAAAATGGACAGAGTCCATATAATAATCTTCACACAATTTCAAAGTCGATGAGTTTCTTTTTAAATGAGTATACAATATGGTCTTAGTTCTAAATAATATCTCAGTATGCAAATACCACTCCGGAAATTCTATTATTTCCTGGGTCCTTTTTCTCACTGAAGTTTCAGGATTGAGAACCGCCAAATCTGTCACTTTCACTATGCGCTCACTGGACTTTGGCAACAGAGCAAGCCTGCCTGGATGGACCAGGTCACCAACGCTTTGTGATGGACCCATTATGATTGTCCTTAAACTTTTTTTTTCACCCGTTCAGCCTTGACTTACATGACCCCCCGTTTATAGTCAAACTTATTCCATCACAAAACAAGAGGATCTTAAAAGGAATCAGTTTTTTATAGGCCTCGACAGCAAATGCCTTGCGTTGTTTAGTCCCAAGTCATATCAAAAAGAGACAATGAAAATTATAAATCAAAATTGACAATTGCAATTAAGTAAGTTAGGTTTTGATTTCTAACAATGGAAATGATGCAATTCAATGACATTGAGGTCAATACAACGCCAACAAAAAATTATCTTGTTTGCTTCAAGTGAAAGTGAGTGTACAAAATTGAAAAGGTGATATTTTACTCCGTAAAAATGACTGCGCACCATACAACGCATACTTATTGTATGGGTTTAAAATTTTGAATAAGCATCATGCATGACCTTGTCTATAGCTGTGTAAAAAAAAAATAATTTTACTTTAAAAAAGAAAAAAACGTGGGTTCCATTCTTTCTGTCACTCTGTATTATGCAATAAGTATTGGTTGATTTTGTCTTTTTATAGTATTTACAATCGTCAGTATAATTTGATGACCTTTTGTATGACAGACAGTTTAGTTTATATTCATGGAGAGAAACAAATCATGCTGGCCAATGGAGCTGTTAGTATATCATCACATTTAGACAAGTCAATGATTATGGGGAAAGTAGTGAGGGTTGTGCATAATGCTTGTAGCACACAACATGCAGGTCTGGTTTGAATGCTGGAAGGAGGTGAGGTAGAGATTTCCGGAAGGCCTTGCCCAACAAGTTCACAATTACGTGGATAGCCTGTACATTTGGTTAAATTGACAAGAATCATCTTCAGACTTGGATAATTAAAATAATTTCAACCCAAAAAAACGTATTCCTTTCAATAGGAAGGTTGTTTGTCCAAATTGACAGATGCAGAAATAGAATTTGTCTTTGTTTTTATTATCACTTTGCACTATGTAAAAAGTGGAGTCTGTGTTTCATTTCATTCCAATCTCTGTAAACTGAAGTGAGCAGGTAAAAATTTGTCATCCCCTAACAAGGGCACGGCCTATCACAGCTGTGTCTGTGAGCTGGTTCCCAATTTTATACCTGGGTCGAGTAATCGGTCACACTCAATTACCTTGCCCAAGGATTGCAACATTGTGCTGGTGGCGCAGTGATTAAGTCACTCGCCTTTGGTTCGAGAGGTTGCAGGTTCAAAACCCGGCTGAAGCACTGGATTTTTTCTCAAAGACCTTAATCCCTCTTTGCGGGGCTGTACAACCCTTGGAATTGATTCTGAAGACAAATTTCCCCTTGGGATGAATAAAGGGAATTTTTTTTTTTTTTTTTTAATTTATTATTATCAAAAGCAGGATTTAATCACAAGTTGTTTATGAGGATGCAATGTCTAATCCACTTGGCCCTCAAGTCTCCTTCATGACCATTCCGGACCAATGTTGAAAAGGACTTTTTTAAGCAGATTTTCTTTACAATAAAATGCTTATGCATTAGTCTCTGCCTAAGAGTTTATCACCTACGAGCTTGGTCATCACATGATACAGAATTTTTCTAACATAAATTATTACCCCTCTAAGAATAAGAGCAAGTGCATCGTCACTTGTACAGTTTTGAAGTCGGCCAGAGACCAGAATCAAACCAAAGGCTCTCTGTAAGTATGAAATTGGGTTCCTCGACTAGTACTAGTGTTGTCTATAAATTCAACCTATTGCATGCACAGTCAGTTGGTCACCCATTGTGTTGAAATTTGTAATTCATACCTGGAATACACATATTGGTCTGATGGTAAGAAAGCAAGGAATCTCATGACAGTCACAGATTACATCTATTCCATTGTTTAACTGTTCTGGTGGATGGATTATAAACTAAAACTGTTCAATAGGGATTTCAGGAGTTGTCTCCCTGTAATTTTATAACTTTGCGGCTTGACATTTTTTTTAAACATGATCCCTGTTCTATATTATTATTGTGGTATAATTGTGTTGTATCGCAAGATCATTAAATAATTGTCACTGTCACTGTAACTTTCACGCAACATCTGACATTATAAACCAAGAGAAACCTAGTCTACCCCAGATGCAATGAGGTTGCCTTGTCTAACATTAAATTTTTATCAAATAGGAGGTATAATGAAATATGCAGTTCACAGTAATTAGCAATTGCATATATATGTAATTATTTTAACCACCAGAGGCAATCAAGTGTTTACATAGTGTTGGTGAATTTAGTAAATTTGTTTCCCTTGTAATGACATGAACTTGAAAGCACTAATAGGACTAGGTTGTAACAAAAATTTTATTCCTATTGAATTACTTAAGTACAGACTTCCTTGACATCATTATTTATAGTCCCTTGGAGTGGAGTAAGGCATAATATGGGTTGCCACATCTTCCTTCAGTCAAAGTTGGTTGTTTTTGGTACTGGTATTTTTGTCATTTTAGCTCCATTCATAACACACAAAAACAAACAAACAAACAAGATCTCAACTGAAGGTAAACTACCTTTTTCAAGGACAAATTCAACTAACTACCATTAAATTATGCACAAAGCTGAGAGCCAAAAAAATTAAACCTCGATAATAAAAGAGACAAACCAGCTATATATCAATATCATCAGACAGAATATCAATTTATTTACTCTCATTGTAATTTATTCTTCAGACTTGCAGAAAAATATAACAATTTATTGCATACATTGTAGGGTAATTATTCTCCCTTCACATTCTCAAAGAAATCAATATAATGGAAATTTTCATGGACATAAAATGACAGAGAAAGGAGAGAAAAACTCCCCAAAGAAACTGATTGCACTTAAGCATGTAAATACCATGTTATAAACGTAAATGCTTATATATGCTTCTACTTATATCACAAGCAACAAAGAGCAAAAACAATTTTCGTTTGTTTGTTTTAAAGATCAAATTGAAGTTGAATCAATTACTCTATGTTCACAGGGAAACAACACAACTAAGGAAAGTGTCCATTTTAAAAATCTGGTACTTCTATAGTTCAGCTGATGCTCTGCTTAGCACGTGTATTTTTCTAAATCTTGGGTCACAATTTCTTAAGTGAGTGGAGCCAAACCACACTGCTTTTTTTTTCTTTCTCTTGCAAGGGTCAATGGTCAGTTTTTATCTTGTTGGTTCTTTTGATTTGATCTCTGTGATTTTTTCACTGGTGGTCAAGCCTCTGCCAGTGCTCGTCACAAATACTAGTGAAAAATTATCAGCTCAGATTTTTCCTATCAGATATCATGTCTAACGTGGAGACGGGACCTGTTACTCACCCAGTACAGGAAGGTGAAGGGAAAAAAGTATATTTTTCTTTCTTTCGTTATCAAAAGCCATTCCACTTTTCAGGGTAAGTTAGGGAAAAGTTGATGGTTTTATACAGTGAGATTTTAAAAGATAATGATTGATAACTATACTACAATACACAAAAAGATTATCAAGGATGAATGTGGCGATCAAATCTCAATTCTCGGTCTGTATTTCACTATTTCAATTTGATAGTAAATGGAATAAATAGCGTAATGACAGAATGTGACTGACAGTTGACAGATTCAGTTCCCAGGCTGACTATTTTTGCTTATGTTTGATGGTAAAAAATCAAATATATAATAACAAAAATTGTATTCAAGGGATTTGAATTAAATGCAATAATGAAATGGTGGCTAAAAGTTATAATAAAAAATTTAATACGAATATTATTCTATTTCAACCTTCCTCCACCTGTCTTTCTTTCAATTGTGAGAGTAAAACATCAAAAGATGCACAATTTATTCCCCACCTTGCCTAACATCAAAGTATTTATCTTACAATAATAACATTGACAGTAACATTGGTTACAGTGGAACAATGGGGTTTTGCAGTGCCCCCCATAATCCAGCCCCAACCTTGCAACAAAATGTCCTGAAATCAGACAAAAAGAAATCGACTGACAAAAACAAAACATTCCTTGGGTGTTGTTAGCTTGGCAAGATCTCTCTCAATTGTATGGTGTGGGTTGAAAGGGGCAGATCTGTGGGACCAGCAACTACAGGATTGCGATTCTCTATTTGACCATTTCGAAGATGTCCATATTCAAACTTGATACGCAACTCTCCGATATGACAGCGAGGCAAAATATCAGGAATCCATTCGATGATAAAAGGGGTCACTTCCTTCTGATCTCCAAATGTTCCTGAAAAGTAAAAGTCGAAATCTCCTAAAATTTCAAATCTAATTATAATTTCCTATTCTACCCCCCTCCCGTCCTTGGAACGTACAAAATGAAATCCATAAATGGATCTTTAAATTTAACAATAGCAATTTTGATATTTTTTTTTTAGGTTATTTTTTCTAATGCTTGCAACAAGCAGATTCATATATAACAAACATGTTGCAATGCATTCTGCTAAGAGGACCTGTCTCTGCATTACAAAGAGGTCTATGCTATTACTAAGTGCATTAGTCTCATCTTGGTTACCAACTCATACTTTGACTAATGTTTTCAAGTGAACATATAGACGCACTGTAACCTTAAACAAATTTCTTACAATTGTTTTGTTTGTTTACATCAAACGTGGCACCACCTAGTCAGTGATGATGATTTTGCCCAAACTGTGTGTCAACAAAGGATTTTCCTAGTTATAAAAAGTTGTAACTTTCAAGCTGAAATTTCCTACCTATTGATAACATGTCATTATCAACATTGATTAGTCTGTCTGCAATAAGTCTCATTGGGTACTCTCTTGAAACCTCTGAAAAGTTTTAAATCTTCTTCCCATCCGAAAGGTCTACATACTCAAGTGACAATGTTGTTATAAAAACTTGGACAACACCTACATGATACTAATACTAATACTAATATGTGACATCGTACTCTACAACCATCGTGATAGAAAGACACAGTGAACTGCTCTACAAATGACCTCTGATGGGACATTTGACAGAGCGGAAATTTTATTCTACCCTGCCCTTCATTTATCAATGTCATTTCACAATTGGTAAGGTGAGCTCCTGAAAACAAATGCCATTTTAATGTACCATGAAGACACCTTTGGTTCAAGCTTTCAGACAGCCATGCACAGCTAGTAACTGAAAGGGAAATTTTACCGATCAAAAACTTTGGACAATCGGATCAACAGCCCACTTTGTCCCAAAATGCAGACTGGTATCAAGAGCAATGACAATACTACACTTTGTTCAATGCCACTCCCACTATGGTCTTGTATAACTTAAGAAACATAACAAGTTAGAGAGGAAGAGAAGGAATATAAATGATAAAGCATTTGGAGCAATTGTCATTTAAGTACAATTCTTCTGCAAAATGAACTAATTGGATTCATATTCACGAGTCCTACCTGTTTTGAGGAACGTTTTCAACTCAAATGGACGAATTGGTGTTTTCCCCTTTGTGGAATCAAACGGATCACTGCGAGGAGTCTCATAAGGGTCGTAGGTTCCATCTCGATTTTCCACAAAACTCCTTGCCAGCTCTAAGCTCGTCTGGTAATGTAAATGAAATAAAAAAAGAGATAAAAATCATTAAAAAAGGAGTAAGAAATTCACATCTAGCATAAGATAAAAAAGTAATGATGAATAAGACTGGTCGAACATAATAAGGCAAGTAGTGTTGGAGTAGGCATGTTCAAAGAGACTATTGACAATAGAAACTTTCTGATAACCTGCGTTTATTTTGCATTCATTGCGGCTGCAAATTTTTCTTCTTGCTGCAATGCGGCCGCAAAATTTTGAATCTACCGCAAATACAAAAATTTGCTTTTTTAAAAAATTGTTACTATGTGCATGTAAATTTAAAAGTTGAAAATATTGGAACTGGAAGATGGGTATGTAGCTCTTTTAATTTAAAAAATGGATGTTTTAAAAAGTGTTCATGGTTTCCAAGTGACTGTCAAACTGAACCTCGGTCTGAAATGAAGTCCAGACAATGTAAATGAGTGACCAATACTTATAAACCACTCTTCTGAAATATTTTGTTGAATTGAACAATCTAACGTGGTTGTTGCCTATAAACATTTATTGTCTTTTTGTAACCTAAATGACCCCATTTTGTCACACATGACACAGACTGGTCTAGTCTAGGTATTTAATCTCTAATTTTGACAAATGACAAAGTAAAGCCACATTGCATTTTTCGTCCAAATTTCATTCCCAATCAAATTAAGTTATCAATATGGCCCGTGTATTACGATTTCAACCCTAGACTATATTATTATCTGATTAATTTTTTTTGGGAATCCCATGACTTTCTAATTATCAGATAATTTATCTTTCAGCTAATTATTGACTGGCTTTGAAATTGAAAGCTTTGAATTTAATCTTATCAGCTGAGCAGAGTGAGGGTGAAGTAAATCTAGACCAGCTTCAGCCTTTTTTTTTGGGGGGGGGGGGGGGGGGGTGGGGGGGGGGGGTTGGGGGGAGGGGCTTTTTGTTGACCAGTTTAGCACTTCACAGTACTATCTAGTGCTATTGATTCAACTGATAAATTAGTCAGTAAATGACAATCAGCTGATAGATCGAAATTGAGCCTGGTTAAAAAAAAATTGTAGTTCCATTTATTCACTCGGTACTTTTTATTTTTGCATAATATACTTTCAATATGTAGGCCTACTGATGGTTGTCTACACAGTCTAAGATTGTCTTTATAAATTTCCTAATCCTTTGTAATTTATTCATCCCCAGCATCCCGTTATCAGAACTGATACTACATGCAAATAACTGGTCTACGACACCCTGGTGCCAATGTAACTGAACCTCTTGGACTCCTGCCACCCTGCACTCATTGAGCCCCGACATATTCAATGGCCAATGTTTTAAATTTCATTTTCAAAATCCAATGTTGTGTAATAAAAGTTTGTCTTTTTTTTTTACTGCAGAAAATTATTTATTTATCTTTAAATCAATCCTTGCATCAAAACCAAACGCAGAGCACATTAATGATTTAATCTATTATAGTGATAATAGAGCACATTAATGATTTAATCTATTATAGTGATAATAGAGCACAAAAGTGATAACGTTTTTTGCAAACCTTTTATTATGAAATTTGGGAGTTTTCATGGGAATTTGCCAAAAAATCCAGGTCAGGAAAACACAAAAGTGGAAGATGATGGTTAAAACCTTAATAATTGATCGATACACTGCATATATCTTTAACCTATATCAATTTTAATAAGTTCTTTTAAAAATATGTTATGGGGTTTAAAATGGAACCAGAGTAATCAATATTTCTATAACGAATTGCTTACTTTATACTCTGATAAAATCAGTGAGTAGGCAAATCTGAGCCTTCTTATGACAATGTTACACTGACTAGAAACTTAATTTTTAACAACAGAGCAATTATTGTTCTTACCTCGGGTGTGTCAAAGATGTGTTTGACTTGAGCAAGATTAGTGATGTGCCATGTATATTTAGTAAAAGTCCCCAATGGCAATGCCTCTTTCCGGACAAATCCTGTCGTGAAATTTGGCAAGCGCTTTTTACGCAGCCCTACTGAGATTCTTTGTTGCAAACAGTCAAAGAAAATTTGAGGAGCATGGAACACAAGTGGGTCTGGAGTGCCTGTGAATGAATGGATAATAAAAAGCAAACTTGTTGAGCAACGAATATAATCGCTGAAAAATGGAGTATACCCAGATTGGGGCACTAAATTTCAACAATAGAAAAAAACATGTTCCACTTGCGGCACTTAAGTTAAAACAATAAATAAAACATTTCTAATGCGGCCTCATTTATACCTAATAAATGAGACAGTCTCAAGTCTGAAACACAGAGAGGAAATGATAAAATAATTGAAATGTAGTAAGCAGGGATGTCAGTGAACTTTCAGAAAAAAGTAGGAAAAACCGAAACTGACTGTGCTCATAACTGAAGCGTCACATGGACCAAAAAAATAATGTAGAGCAATAATTCATGGTATTTTTAAAATTATATTTGTTAAGTACAGCCTATATAATGTGCAGTAGAAATAATGAGAAATATCAATGTCCTTGACCTAGTCATTGTTCTTAAATAAGTCCCAATGATCACGTCTAGTTGAATAATGAAATCAACTCCGAACCACTCCCCCCAAAAAGGTCTATCTGTATAATCACATCTCAAGTTCCAACTATCAAGACCTATCTAGGCCAAGTTTTGGTTTTTTTATATCCTCATTGTGTTCTGTTTGTTAGCAATCTCAACATTCATTATGTAGTGTGTCTCATCATAATATTTTGAATGCTATCATTATAGATGGACTTTTTTTGGTCTGTTCATTTTATCATTCAACATGAGCATTTGACTTTTTTCATCATGTGATTTGAATACTATTCTAATCACTTGATTAAAAAAAGTCACATGCTCATCGTTAGATGTTAATTAATAAAATGAACAGACCAAAAAATATATATATATACACAGATAACAATGTCAGAACACTACCTCTAAGGGGCAGCAACCTGTTACGAAATTTGATGGGTCAAAGCAATTTGAATAATAGTGCTCAAAATGTGCTTAGGTTAGGCCCAGGTGGCAGCACCCACTTGTCATGTAGCTGAGAAGTAACCACAAGGGTAACTGCAAGGAGTTATCTGTAAAATGTATGGATGTCATGGTACATTTCATCCAAGTAACTGCTGAAGGTGTTCAGACGTGTTGGGAACATCACCCAGACATCATTTATTATAATCCTGAAACAATCTTTCTAGCCATGCGTTAGGTGATCAGTGGTGTAGCCCTAACAAATGGATTTACTGATCACAATTATACCGAGTGGCTTGATTATGATGCCACACCCCTATTAATGAATGGATTTTGACAGAAGCACTCTGAACCTACACACAGGTCGGTAGTGCTAGAAATTTTTCATAATACTCATACGCATTTTCATGACAATGACACTCCAAGCAAAACAATAAGATTTTAAATATCTTGTCTTGCGTGGTCTGATCATCACCACATGAGTAGAAAATAATACACTAACAGACACACATTCCAATATTTAATTTTGTTCAAGAACCCACCAGGAAAGCCATAGTGCATAGTTTGGTTGATGCGTTCTGTTACACTGGCTAGCCATTCGTTGAAGGATATGGAGGCAGAGTTCTCATCTACTGTGATTTGAGCTCCTGGAATAAATTTGAGAAAGAAAAAAGGAATCTCACATTATTCTCATTAAATTCAAAATTTTGTTTGGTCGTTGTTTTGTGGGGTATTTTTTTCAACAATGTGATTAATTCATTTACATTTTTATAGCATCAATAGAAATATTTCTTTTCCCATGCAGATTTTTACCAAGATCCATCAGCAAAAAGTACGTTCAATTTATTCAGTGAGTGTGTTTCAGTCAATGGTCTACAAGCAACAAACATCACACCATTACCTTAACACCTGCTAATGTTGGCACCTCTGTGCCTTATCATCATTGATTAAAACACAATAAGAGTCAGCCAAGTGTTACGACTAGTTCATAACAGTCCAAGACCCATAGCAATTTCTGTGGGGTTTGGCATTTCAATAATCAAACAGTGAGAGAAATGGTCCACAGACAACTTTTAAAAAATTATTTTGGGATCAAACAAAAACCGAAAGGCAGCATATACTTTTAAAAAATCAATTTTACTACACCCTACCCCTTAAAAAAAACACAAACATGTGTTTAACATTCAATTCAACAAATTGGAAACATCTTTTCACCTGTTTTCTTTTGACTTTGTGCCTTGGCTTGTTGGGACTGTGAGGTTTGTTGAAGGTGTTGGGTGTGGTTTTGCTGTTGCTGAAACTGATACTGACTAGTCTGCTGTGCCTGTTTGACATGTCCCCCTTTCTGGCTGGACATGATAGGAGACGGGGACGGCCGTTTCTGTTCTTGCAATGTAAGGAGAGCACTACTGGCTTGTGCTGAATTGAGCAGAAAAGAAGTTGGAAAATATCATAGAAATGAATAATATTGAAAACTCCCATTGGCCATGCACATATTCTGGCACATTTACAACACATAGTGTCATAGGGAGATGTAAACAAGACAGTGAAAATGAGACAAATTTTTGCATCACATGATTTAAGAAGATGAGAGAGAGATTGTGTACATAAATGATCACAAAGACAAACAAAACATGAAAGGATCAACACATGCAAGAAAGCAATTTTCAATGGAAAAGAGAAATACAAATCTGATCACTGCAAAACACCAACTCTCCTTTTTGATCATTAAAAGACATAAAAGGAATGTATAAAAGTATAGTGATTTCCAAAAGACAAAACAAAACAAATTTTGATAAAAAACCGTTTCATTTTGTCCTTTGGAAGTCTCTTATGATACAATCCTTTTATGCCTTAACTGTAACCACACCATTTTTTTTTAACATCACCTTTCTATGAGAATTAACCAATTTCATTTTGTTCATTCTTCAAATCATTATGTTATAATGATTTCTTTAAAATTTATTTCACATTACATCCTCCTATTTAAACTCACCTAAAGGATCTTCCTTTTTCATTTTCTTTTCTGGGCTTGAATCGAGCAGATCATCGTGAGAAATAATAACCTCTAGAGTATCAGTATCAGCAAGTACAGCCATGCCTTCATCCACCGGATGTAGGGATAGCACTTGGCCATCTGAACTAATAGATGCTGTGGATGATACCCAAAATAGATTCTATAATTATAAACAGAGTGACGGCATGTAACACAGAATCATTCAGAATTGTTGGGGTTTTTTTTAATTTTTAATATCATAAATACATTGATAAGTTAGGCTAATGTAATTGCAACTCTATCTTTTCCTATCCCTCCCAGATTACACTGTAACTAAACTTTATAAAACATCCTGATGATACCACCTATCTTCTTTTCTTTTTTTTCAATCTTTACAATTCTCTCTCCTTCAAAATAAAAGCACAATACAACAAAGAGGAATCTGGGATGCCAAATATTTATTTTCAAATATAGGGACGATACCCAATATTAATAATGAAGGGATCTTTGATTTTGTTGAAAATGTGCCAGTGTGTCTTGCACTGTGATATTCATTTGATATCATCTTGAAAGTACAAGTACCATCACTTTCATCCAACAGCTTGTCATGATGAATATTTGACATGATCATGATACATTTGGCAAATTGTTCAAGTTCAGACCCCTCCTCTCATGTCATATCACAGCACTCTAGATACTGATAATAAACCTAGGCAACATAATCAAATTTAAAGATTAAACATTCAAATCTATACTCACAAAGCCCTGTGTGGTCAAAATTTACAAAGTAGGCAAACTCTTCACTCAGTTTTTCATCACTTGCAAAAGCACAAACACAGGCATAATAATGAACACATCGCTTGGAAAAGTCGTCTCGTACAACTGAATTTCTCATCTGAAAATTTGAAGTGCACGAAAGCCATATAATTTTCTACAGAAACAAAATATAAATAAAAGTTGCTTTAGATAAAGGTGAAACATTGGTGGGTTGTTGTTTGTTGATGATCTTAAAATGATCATTTTTCAATGTGGTAAGAAATAGGATATATTACATCTATATAAACTAAGATATGATGACATTTTTAAAACATTTATAAGATATTTAATTAAAGTTAGTGAAAAGAAATTGTTTGAATTTACCTTGTACGTCCTGCATGTGCATTGGAACTTGTATTCTGTTTGCTGTCTGTTACGTGTAGTTTCAAAAAATGCACAATGCAGGAAACCCAAAGGTTGTTTGGCTGTAACTTTACATTTTACAGCCATTATATTTTTGGTCACTCTTTGCACTACTGGCCCTGATGTCTCGGTGGCCAAAAGCCAAATAGCCTGCCGAATTTCATTAGTTACTGGCAATGTATTAAGTACAGAGTTTTTTAAACCAATTGGCTGAGCCTGCTGTGAACAGTTTATGGCTGCACGGATATGAATACAAGGATCTTCTCTGCCTTTCAAAATGATGTTATTCGAATCTGAAGGGGTGCTCCGATTGCAACTTTCCACACAACAGACTGCAGCAGCACTGAGAACAGCTGTATCAAACACAATGGCAGGGTTTCCATCAACATCTTGAAAGTAAGGAAGCTGTACAAACCCACGATAATCTGGTCCTCTGTCTCTCAGTCTTACAGAATATAACTGAGAGGTGGATCCTGTGATTATTTTCACAGAATCTGCACTGTGTCCTTTCTTTCTCTCTCTCTCTTTAAAGACCACATCGCAGTCCTTGTTCTTACAAATCAATCCCCGGGTACCATTGAACGTGCCACATTTTGGACATTTGCGAACGCCTCGAAGTGTTGGTTTTCCCAAATCTCCAAAAGGATGTTTACGTTTTGCAGCAAGTGTAGTAGACGTCTCTTGAGTTCCAGTTAAACCACTTGGTTCTGATATAATGCACAGATTACTTTCCTATGGACAAAAAACAAATAAAAATTATACATAATCATCATATACATATATAGCTTAACCACAAAAGGCATGCAATAATCAAATGAAGCCTTTTATGTGCCCCATGGCATCAAGAGGATTAAGTAAGTAAGTAATCAAATGACAAATACAATAGATAAATATCAGTCATTTTTTTAATACATATTTTATTATAGGTCTTTTTATTAATATGTCTATTTAACAACACATTTACCCATTACCCTTTGACTGTGAGTGCCAATAGAGCCAACCATTATTTAGTATCAGTATATAAGTCTACCCATCGCTGTCCTCAATAATATGAATATATAGACGTCTAGAAGTGTGTGGGGAATTGAATGAATAAAAAATATAAATAAAGTTTAAGTATAGCAGGTGGAAGTCGAGGGCAAGGTGGGTGATGAGAACTTGTAATTTGCTTGCACTTGCAGCATTCCCCTGCACTGCCACCCTGTGGGGATCACATTTAAAAGAGGGAGGAGTGTGGGGATCACAGTTTTCACATTCCATTACTGGCGATGTCTATTATGGTTTGGCTATCATTGCGTTTGGTTTTTTCTTGTTGTAGTTTGACTACATTAGTTGTATTTGGTTATCGCTAGTGTGGTCTGGCTACATGTGTTGTGTTTGGTTCCGTCCTATGTGGTTTGATTCTCTTCTGTTACATTTGGCCACTTTGTTGCACCTGTCTGGCCACAATTGACATTGCCACTGGTGCGCAATCATGGCTTCAAACTGATCGAAACACTTGAAGTTGAAGTGGGAAACGTAAAAACCTAACCTACATTATTGTTCAATGTTTCCCTTGACTCGTCCCGAGCACCCACTGTGCATAATGACTTTACTTTAAATAAAACATATACTGCGGAGCCCCCCTCGCGTTCACATTTAATGAGAACCATCCCACGGTCACCTGAGCCAAGGACAACATAGTATGTGTGCTGTCGTTTTGTGATCCATGGTGTTTCTAAATACCTATATGGGTTTAAAGCATTTTAAAAGTGCCTATTGAGCGGTCATGAAAGTTGCACACTATTATTGTTAAAAGTTGTTGTGAATGCGCCACCAAACATTCAACAAAATATGTTTCGCCCGTGGTCACCCTGTAATACCTAGACAAAAACAACCAATATTACCCCTGTTTTCTTCCAGTGAATCTTTAACTTTTGATTTAGAAGTAACGAATCGAAATAACGTCCCAACGCAACCCAACGTGGTAACTCTGCAAAATCACATGACCCACCTCCAAACCTGATCCGGTTTCATTTTCGTCCTGGCCTAGTTTCACTTTTGAAAAGTGGAAATCTGCCCAGGGTCGTACGAAAACGGTTATAAACAGATTAACGATGCGCAGAATGGCCTCGTCTTCTGCTCTGACTCTTTAATTTGTGCAAAGAAAAAATTTAATTGATGTAAATTGACTAAAAAACGAAAAGTTAATGCAGGCAGGTGACGAACGTGGCAGGGCTCCAGTGCTATACAATAATAAATAATTTAAAACGTACGTAACCTGTGGTGCATTCTTTACACTGATACTGATACATGATAAATTCATAAATCAAGATAACCCGGCAGTATGGCTCAATTAGTGGCGAGTTTGAGTCAGTCTGCTGCATTGTTTTTACTGTTGACTGTTGTGGTCAGCAAGGCAGAGAGCCCTGGCAGGCTGAGGCAGGCATGAATTATGAATATATATATATAATTATAATATATGAATATAATGAGTATGGTAATGGTTTGGGCATGATGAGTGTGTATGATTTTGACCCCCCTTCTTTGCCTTTTTTACTTTCCAACTTCAACTTTCCACAATCTTTTTTCCTTCTTGTTTAGATTTATTATAGTTATAGATATATTTCATTTTCATTTGTCTCACTACTCTAACTCACTGGCACTGAAACTGCAACATGTTCCTACTACTAACTAGACTAGTAAGTACTACTACTACTAGCATAATTATTATTATTATATTATTATTAGTAGTAGTAGATCCTCTATTACTATTATTATATTACTGACTATTACTGTCCAGACCCAGACGTCTAGTAGATATCTGCTGTCTCTCCTTCACTACTACTACTTACTCTACTACTACACTCTACACAACAAGACTAGTAGAGTAGTAGTGACTCATTATTATACTAGCTATCTTAATCTACTTATAATTAACTCATCATTTCTCTTCTCTTCCTTCGTCTTCACTTCAACTCTTACTACTTCTTCAGCCTTACTTCAACTTCAACTTCATCAACTTCAATTCAAAAATAATAAAGTAAAAGTAAAAGTAAAAAAGGCAAGGCCAAGTCAAAGGATAATTTAAATTTAAATTTAATCAATAAAAACCATAAAAAAATGTTAAGCCTCAAGATAAGCCAAAAAGTACTAGGGTAATTGGTAGTCGGAATAAAATGCACACCATTTTCGGCATCAAAACGCATTCCTCGCCATCAATGAGTATGAGTGTCAGATCAGTCGAGAGGTCCTGATGTTTTACACTTCATGATAGTAAACTTTGTTTTCGTTTTTCACGGATGGACGCCATATTGCCAGCTTCACAAACGGTCAAACATGACAAGGTCATGGATTGGTTAAATCCGGGCAAGTTATAAGTAAGCATTCTTCATTGGATGATATGCTGAATGTCTCATGTCAAGAAACGGGATAACCTACACTTGGTTCACTATTGGTCCTGTAATGAATGAATGAGTTGGATATTATCCACTGGTTTTCACATCATAATATTACTTTCGCCTGTCCGCCTTGAGATTGCTTAACAGGCAAGCTGCGATCAATAATACATTTTGACGGCATTTCCTTTCCACACGTGCTCTAAAATGTTCATAACGATTCAGGCACTCTATTATGTAATCAAAAGAAACAGGACTGTTTCTGGCTTTATATTCGATCTCATTACTGCTATAGATAACATGAATGGGTGGCTTGGATATGAAGAGTAATGATACACACACACACACACACACACACACACACACATTATACACAAACATACATATATACACATACACACATAAATATATATATACACACACACACACACACACACACACACACACACACACACTCACATATTAGATTGGTAATTTTCAGTACAAAATATCACCATGTAGGTAATAAATAAATAAAAAATATCTCAAAAAGTCAGACGCCTCGGCTGGGAATCGAACCACAGACCTTCCGCAATATATATATAATATGCAAGCATTCAACACCAGAGATTTATTTCATCACGATGAAAAGCTGACATCAAATTGGTGAATTGTATCATGAAAATGCAAACATGCATACATCCATCCATGACAATAACCATAACTCTTTTATGTAGTCATGTGCTCTTATTGTAAATTTTAAATTTTCAAGGCTGATGAAATACATGCCAAACGGATGGGGAACGATCAAAGGAATCTACTGCCGTATTTAAAAAAACATGCAAATGCTATAAATTTCTCATCTGATTACGTCCAGAATTTATTTGAGGTCTGGACAGAGTGACTTTGGTTGTGTTTTCCAAAACGATTTTTTGTCTTTCAAAACTTATTCAAAATATTTCACTTGTCCGTTCTAGTTGATCGATTTTTGCCGTGTTTGGTATGAATATGAACGTAAAAAATAGCCGAATACTTTGAGAGCAGAGTAGTGATGCGAATCATACTACGGGTAAAATATTGTGTGAGTTAATTATTTACTTCTTTGATGACTGATGCTGTCCACTGTGGTGATGTAATATTACGACCAGGTTACGCGAGAGGCAATACAAGGGGAGGAGCTTTTATATAAGTTCAACTTTCGCTGTCCGGCGAGAAAAGCCAAGCGATTATAATTAGTATCATCGACAGAGCGGGACTTATCATTTTCACACGTAGGTGGCAAAGTAAAGGGTTTAGATGAAAAAATATCAAACTCGCTTTTTTAACGCGGAATGACACTTCTATATTCAGTGGAAAATGACGATTAAAAAAATCCGAGTTCGGTTAAAATCGGTTGAGAAATAAATATTTTAGGGTATGAAAAGACATCACCAATTGTAATCTAGACGTCGTCTAATCATTATTGGAATTTCCGATAAAACCATATCCGTTGGTCGATTTTGGTTATGTTTGGAGTCATTTGAATTGTTTTGACGCATAATTTTCAATCAGCATATTTTTGTTTCCGTCAAAATCGCAAGCCCAAAAATAGATTGTTTTATAAACGCGCTCCTGGCTCCCTGGTGTATTTCCATAGCCCCGCGTTCGGTAAACGTCTATGACGTAATAGGATGGTATGTTCGTCTCGGTTACCTACTTCAATTTCATTGGTTCCAGTTCACGTCAGAGTGGCTAGAGTTAACGGGACAACCAGAGGGCTCCGATGATCAGACTTCAAAAGAAGTCGGCCTAACTGTTTGTTTGTTTGTCGAGTTCCCTCTCTACCGCAATAAGCAGTCATATGTGAAGGGTGCTCATGACAAATGGAAGTAAATCCAAATGTCAATGAGGACTTATACCACTTATCACCTAACACATGGTTAGAAAGACACTGCATCAGGAATTAAAGACGAGCAGGTGATGAGCCCACTGCGTGGTTGGCCTAACTCGTGAACAAAACGGGCTAGGTTTAGGTTGGAAGTGAACAACGCTCACAGCGTGGGAATGAACTTTGAGAAATCCAAACCACGCTGACAGCGTAGGAATGGATGCAATCAGAATGCGTACGGCCATTGAATATCTAAGGCCCAAATTAGACAGGATAAGCCAAACCGTGTTGAACCGTAGCGTCCGTCTTCGGGGGAGGTATGTACCAGTTTATACTGTCCTTGCAGTTCGACGGCTTGTGCTGTGTAATTGTATGATTTGACATCATAACCCCGGCACGGTACTGCTTGAGTGGAAAAATGATCAGTGTTCATTTCCGCAAGAGCCATGCAGAGGACACACCAGTCTAGCAATGGATCCTGTTGGTGGTTGTGGGGGAAAAAACCGATGGAAGAACAAAAGAAATCGGAAAACAAGGAGGATTTGGGTTCGTTCAATTTATTTGAACAGGCAAGAAGTTGGCGAGTCTCATACGCTCTTTGAAAATATATATAAAGATGCTGAAAAATTATTTTGTCGTTTTGTTGGGAGGGGGGGGGGGGTGTATACAAAAAAGATTTGTCTCTGACAAATCCAATCAGAGAGATGTTTAGGTCTTGAATCACTTGAATCATCCATTGTGCCTTTGTGAAAGATAGATTCTGTGTGGCCTAGGCTACGTTTTGTCTCGATCTCATAGAGCGGGTTATTCCAGGAAAAGAGCAAAGCGCGGGGAAGTTTTTCATTTCCCATCAAGCCTCCTTGGGACCGTGCCGCCATAGGCAAGAAGGTTTTTCTAAGGTTCTTGGCCCTAGGTCATAAATGTTTTACTAACTCTTTCGTGCGTCACCGTGGCGGCTTTACGACAATTTGCCGCCATTTCAAACAGTCACTATTTTTACATGTAGCCGGCCATTGCCGCCAGCGCTCCTCGGCACAGCTAATTTGTGCCGAAGGGTCTCTTTTCATGTCCGTATTTTTGCCTTTCGTTTTGCGACGTATTCAACCCGTATTTTGGTTTGAAAAATTTCTCCCCTTGATTTTCCTTACAACCCTTTCCATGTCCGTAATAGTCATCTGTATTACCACCGTATTACGACCGCAGTTTTCAAAAATCGGATAGGGTAGCGATATTTGTCCGTTTGTCACCCTTGTTTTGGAGCCGAAAGCATCCTACGGTAAATTTTGTAAATCTTCGGCAGATGTTGTTTACATTTCACTTTTCACATCTTGTTGATACTAAAAATAGTCGTGATGCTATCAATTACTTCATACATTTGAAGTGTAGCTGATCAGAGGTTCTCAAAATAGACTACTCTGGTAGTCTCGAGCTGATCACAGACAATTATTTATATAATCTGATCAGTTGTAGCCACTAGGGTAACCGCAAAGTGTTTCCTGGTAAAATGTATCATGGTACATTATTGTCCAATTTACTGGTAAATGTATTTGGACGCAGTGGGCTCATCACCTGCTCGTCTTTAATTCCTGATGCAGTCGTTCTAGCCTTGTGTCAGGTGATGGGTGGTGAAGTCCTTATTGACATTTGGATCTACTTTCATTTGTCATGTGCACCCTTCAGAGCTTGACATATGGCCGGCCCCTACACTGCTTCTTGTGGTATGAAGGGGACTCGATAAACAACAACAACAACATCTAATCAGTTGTAACGTTAACAACAAAATTTAGAAATGGGGTATACGAGAAGTTAATACAGCTAGCCAGGACCAACCCTGCCCTTTATGATGCTACTCTTATAATGGTTGTTTATTTGCAAAATAACATCTGGAGGAAAAGTTTTCAATGAGAGAATGACGGCTTTGTGGAAACTCTTTCACTCTCACGGTATCTGCATTGTTTTGATTAACATTGAAAGGATGGGTTACTATACGTTGCTAAAATAAGGACATGGAAATGGAAAATACGGATGATTTACGACCCTGTTTCAAAATTGTTTCAAAACGGTCGTAGAAAATACAGACATGGACATAGGCCGTAAGACCGCATACAACATTTTATTCGCTTATTTAACATTTTACAACAATGGATTTTTATGAGAAAATCGTAATAATGTCGTGTGCCCACGAGTCACCCCCACATTGAATCGCCACACAGTGCTGTGGTGTGGACCAGCTGATTTGCTGTGTCCTTTTCGACCTTATAAAGTAACCAAGGCTGTGTCATCAATAATACAATGCCCCCAATAAACTCGTGTGAAGCAATTAATTGACTCTGTGTTTAGGTGATGGTAGCTTTAACAAGTCTAAGTTTATATCAAAACAAAGTTTGAATTCAAACAAAGAGGTGTCCATTTTTTTTCTCACAAACCTTACCAATAACATTAATGTTTGAAATTATATGATGGTGATCCCCTGTTATTAAATGCCATCCCTCAGTGGATCGGATGGTGACACTGGCGATGATCTGCAGCACCTTATTCACTGTGTACAGGTGCCTGATACACCATGCACCTTGTCTGCCATAATATTGATTTGTACTATTTAAAAAAAAGTGATAGTAATTATGATTCATATTTCTATTTTTAATGAGCATTTGTAAACCAAACAAAAATTACCTTTCACTTTCATGGACAATAAAGATGATGTTATTATCATTATCATCATAATTATTATAATTATTATCATCATCATCATCATCATCATCATCATCATCATCATCATCATCATCATCGTCATCGTCATCGTCATCGTCATCGT
>JARFNW010110969.1:0-12721 GCA_031763155.1 Dirona albolineata
AGAAGAAGAAGAAGAAGAAGAAGAAGAAGAAGAAGAAGGAGAAGAAGGAGGAGAAGGAGGAGAAGGAGAAGAAGAAGAAAAAGAAGAAGAAGAAGAAGGAGAAGAAGGAGAAGAAGGAGAAGAAGAAGAAGACCAAATAATAAAATACGTCAGTTATAATACAACAGTATTTGTCATGAATCAAATAAAAGGATTTCTGAATAAACCATTGATAGATAAATATCTTCTTCTTCCACAAAAAGGACAAGAAGAAAAAAATTGTATGGATAATTTATTGCACTGAAATGTTGGTGGGTGGAATGGAAGAAATGTAAGTTTTGGAACACTGTCAATGCATTCCGCCGACCGGCTAATCGAGATCGTGTTCCGTTCAATATTGCAAAGTCTGTGTAATTGAAACTTTCTCCATGATCCCAAAGAGTTCCGATTAAGCAGAGGGTCTCTAGTACAATGGTGGATGACATTACGAATCGGACAAATTTCAAAACAACGAACACTCGCGTAGACAAAGCATAAGTAATAGAAAGCAGAAACATTTTCTACTTTTATTCTAAGGTATGAAGAGTTTCCTGTTGCATCAATTCACACCGAAAATCATGTTTTACTTGATGCAGTTTTACCATCCTTTTTTGGGTATTTGATGATTTCTAAAAGCGTATAGCACATAGCATGTAGCAATAGCACAGTGGTCTGCACCTCAGAACCAGGTCTTTAGGAGTCGACAAAATTATGTTTCTGAGATGTCTGCACTGTATTATGAACATTTATGACACGTAGATTTGGGATAAAAAGTTGCTAAATGTTTGTGCAAGAGCAATGTATGCATTCTTATTCAATACGACTTTGTCCATCCTACGACCGTATCCAAACGTTTGAGCATCAATGATGGTGTCATTCAGACACCTGGGAACGTTTCACACAAAACAAGCGTCATCTATTACAGAAAATGATCACATTTGTGCCAATATTCTAATTTCTACTCGCACACGATTCATATTAATCTGTAATAATTTGAGCCCCCACAAACATGTTGGATAATATGTTTTCAAGTGAAAATGAAAATCTTTCAATACATCAGTATTACATCAGACCCAGTCTTGAATCTCAATCAGCAATAACGATATATAAACAATTAAAAAAATTAACTGCAGCATCTTTCAAAGACCCTCGTTATTATTTCTTTATCTGAAATCAAAATTTTGATTTGTACAAGGGGGAAAGGATTGGTAAATAAATATTCTTAATACCTGTCATGGCACAAATAAATTTGCTTTCGTATCAGCAACACCAATAACGTATCAGCATTACCGATAACGTATCAGCATTACCGATAACGTATCAGCATTACCGATAACGTATCAGCATTTCCGATAACGTATCAGCATTACCGATAACGTATCAGCATTACCGATAACGTATCAGCATTATTGATAACGTATCAGCATTACCGATAACGCATCAGCATTTCCGATAACGTATCAGCATTACCGATAACGTATCAGCATTACCGATAACGTATCAGCATTTCCGATAAAGTATCAGCATTACCGATAACGTATCAGCATTACCGATAACGTATCAGCATTACCGATAACGTATCAGCATTACCGATAACGTATCTGCATTACCAATAACGTATCTGCATTACCAATAACGTATCTGCATTACCAATAACGTATCTGCATTACCGATAACGCCAATAATGTTTCTGTTATCATCACATCAGTGCTATTTAAATATTTCTATTATGCTTTGAGGACCAGATGAATCCCACCTCCAGGCCCGAATACCGTACGCAATATCACAAAAAATATCATTTTAACAATTATTTAAAGCTTGAAAACATTCAATTAAAGAGTTTGTAAGTTATGCAGAAATAAATCATAATTTAAATGCAAACAGCGAAAGAAAAATAAATAAATTATTAATAATACATAAATACATAAACCAAAGACATCAAGTCTGAATACCTCCAACACATAAATCAAATGCATAAAGATATAAATATCACATAAATAGAAAATAAAGCTTTCCGCAAACTTTCAAAGTAAATTTTTTTAAAAAATAATACAAAAGAAGCGAGACTGAAAATAAATGCAAATCATACCATTCTATTCCTTTTCAAAGTGACAGGATGTATAAATGCCAAATTCCAAAAAGTGAAGACTAGAGTAGAAGAGATACTATTACATTCAGATCTAATTAATTCAATATTCATGATTACCCCCCCTTACATCCCCAGCTCAGGAAAAAGTCGGATTCTCAATAAATGCTGCTTGTGGTTCATAACATAACGTAAAATTTGACGTCTCTTAAACTGCGACGCATAATAATCAAATTCAAATTGACACAACGCTAAATTAGATCCCAAATAAAAATGAATCGGCTCTCCTCTCCTCACTTTGGAGATAATAAACGACAAATTGTTAAAATAAAAATCACTAATAAATTGTACAAGGAATGTATACGAGAATAAATGGATTCACAAAAATTTTAATTTTGAAAATGCTATAAGTGCAGAATAAAATGGAAATAAAACATTTGGAAATAAATCAAACAACTGAGGGAATGGCTTTGAATGGATTTTCTTTTTTGTTTGTTTTCATCAGATCACAAGAATGTTTGTCATGTTTTTTTTGGTCCTACCAATATTTTATAAAATAGTTTGTGCAGCAAGACCGAGAGTGAAAATAAACACAATGCATTCCAGCTCCATCCCGCCTCGTCTTCTTCTTGCCCGTAATTCCGTTATTTCTTCAAATTGAGTCATGCAACGACACGCCCTCCTTGGCCAGCTTGCACAGCCTTATGGACCAATCAATGGCATTGAGTTTTTATCTGTTTGGTCTCCAGGTACCTCATGTTAAATTACCATTACTTTGGTGCGGTCTAGAGCACACTTCCAACCAAGTGACTTTTGCACATCTAGAATCATCAATAATACAATGACAATGACTGTGAATCTTAAAACCGTTTGTTCCTGGAAGCTAAAATGTTTACACTTCGCTCAAGGAGACAAATAATTATAAAATTTCTAATCATATTGATGATTCTAGATGGACAAAAATAACTCTGCATGAAGTGTACACTAAATTGCACCAAAGTAATGGCAATATTATATCAGATTCCCAGAAACAAAACTGACAGAAGCTCACTGCAATGGGTTCAAACCGAATCTAAATCTTCACATTTTAAATCTTAAAAATTAGTTAAAAACAAAAACGAAAAACAACACAAAAACCACCAGATCTTAATTTCAATGTCATGAAGCTAAATAATTTTGCCCTCATAATATCATGTCAGACATATAACATATATCATATAACGTAATATCATGTCAGACATACAACATATATCATATAACGTAATATCATCAGATAAGACATTCGTGTCAAGGAGAAAACCAATCTGGAGCCATAACATGATCCGATAATGTTAACCCAGCTTTCAAAGACCTTTTTCTCTTCCATGAATATGTGTAATATAGAATATAGAACCAACACCCCACACGACTCATACACAAATCTCACACACATTTATATATAATTACGATATATATATTATATATACCACAGACAATCATTTCATGAATAATTAATTGCTCCCTATAATAGAAACAATTAGAAATTAGAGATAAACTTCTAATACGTAATACAATCTTCAAAAATATGAGCAATGACATACAATATAATAAATATTTTAAAACTTCCATTATTACAAACACAACAGTTTTGTATTTTCCCTTCAAAAGCTCCAAGGGTTTCAGGTACGCCGGTATAGGATAAAACGAGATAAAATGTTGAATTGAGATAAAATGTTGAATTGAAGAAAATCAACATACGGAGAATTTAATCAACGTCAATGATAGAAAAACGCTTCCCTTGTTGTTTCACTTTTTTTTCCGTTATCGCAATGATAGTCATACATTTGGACTCGTGCCGAAGTCGTATTCAATTGATGATGATGATGATGATGATGATGATGATGATGATGATGAGGATGATGACGACTACGGTGGCGATGATGACGACGATGATAATGATGATAATGACGATGATGATAATGATAATGACGATGATGATGATGATGATATCCATTGTAACACACCATACAATAACACAGGGATGGGACGGATGCTGCGTGTGGTATCCCAAGCAGTCCAACCCCTCCCCTCCCCTCCCGTCCCGATCACCGTGGATTACAACAGGCTTGAGGATCACGTTACAATAACAATTATATCAATAACCGATTAAAAATTCAAACAGAAACAAAAACAGAAAAAAAGATCATCTTAATACCGGTCGTTACAAATCACGCCTCCACAGTCCGAGGAGATTCAGCACCGACCAATCACAATCCAGTATATTATCATAATTTATGCGTCTGTCAGGTCGTCCGGCCTCCGTCCGATGGCGTCAGGGTTAGAGAGGGGGTCAAGGTCAGCGAAGAGGTTGAACCAAGCCGACATGTTTGTGTTGGCTCCCTGGTAACGAGAATCAAACGAGAAAATTAATGAATAATCCGATGAATGAAAGAAAAAATATATGAATAATGGATGGATGAATAAATGGATGGATGAATAAATGAATGGATGAATATATGAATGGATGAATAAATGAATGATAAATGAATGGATGAATAAATGAATGGACGAATAAATGAATGGATGAATATATGAATGGATGAATAAATGAATGGATGAATAAATGAATGGATGAATAAATGAATAGATGAATAAATGGATGGATGAATAAATGGATGGATGAATAAATGAATGAATGAATAAATGAATGGATGAATAAATGGATGGATGAATAAATGAATGGATGAATAAATAAATGGATGAATAAATGGACACCAACAATAGCTGGCAACAACGGGTGAAAATCTATCGTTTCATTTCTTTCCAAGTCTTTTTTTTTTCTTTTTTCTAAAATAACATTATGGTTTTTCTCATTTTTAATTGGAACATCAAAAGTGGCACCCCACATTGAAATACAAAAATCGGAAGGGAAATCTCCGATTCGACTTGTAGGACAGAGTCTTATCAATCTTGAAACGTTCAAACAAAATCTATTTTCTATTCCTGTCCTTGTCTCCCTTGGTATGAAAGGGTTTGGGTGACAAAAGACAAAACAATGAAAACATCGGCAATGAGAAGGGAGGATGGATCAGACTCACCTTTGACAAAGCAGGTGGTTTTGATTTCTGTCCCTTGGGTGTGGCCCCTCCCTGGGCTGGGCCTGACTGGTTGGGGAGGGGGGTGGCGGCCTGCTGCCCAGGCATTTGGTTGGACGGGGTGCTGGCAAACGGGTCACCTGTGGGGGAAGACGGAAACATACAATAGTAAATTGAAGGTATGCAAAAAATAACAAGGGGGGGGGGGGGGTGAAATGGTACTTATAGCTTCAAATGTAAAACAAGTAAAAATACAAAGATGTTTCGGGTGTCCCCTTTGTCAGCCAACAAATACAGACAACAACAAAAAACACAAAACACAAAAGTATGAAAGCTCAAGTAGTTTGAGGACAGGGTGATCTGTGCACCTGGACAACGGATTGAAACTGAAAGTAATAAAATAAATAGAAGGATGACCTTTCAACTCTTCGAACTGACAATATTAGGAGGGATTGTGGATATATTAAATACACATCTTCAAAGGGACGTAACTCAGGCAAGATGTCAGTGGAGAGTTACCATTGTTTTTATAATGAAATTTAATCCCTCTTGACAATTCCCAAGGCTGTTAATCTAATCTAGGAAATAGGGCGATATAACAAGCATCAAACTTGAACACACAATTTCATACTTTGTTTCTGTACTTCAAAAAGATATACAATGTATTCACATTTATAAGTCGGCAAACCAGTAGTGGACCGACCTACTTCCAGTACAAAGGGACAGTTGGGGGAGGGGGGGACGGGACGGGGGACACACAAGAAGTCAGACAAATGTTTTGTCCTATTTTGTCAGCATTTCCCGTATAGCAAAATAATAAATAAATAATAAATAATAAATAATAAATAAATAATAAATAAATAATAAATAAATAATAAATAAATAAATAAATAAATAATAAATAAATAAAGAATAAAGAATAAAGAATAAATAAAAAAATAAATAATAAAAAAATAATAAATAATAAATAAATAATAAATAAATAATAAATAAAGAAATAAATAATAAATAAATAATAAATAATAAATAAATTTATAAATAAATAAATAAATAAATTCCCTTTATTCATCCAATGGGGAAATTTGTCCCACAGGTTTATTCCGAGAGTAGACCGGAATAACCCAGGCATCAGCCGCAGCACAGCGCTTCAAAGTGGGATCGAGGTCTTGAGAAAAAAATCCAGTGCTGCCACCAGGATTGGAACCCGCGACCACTGGAACCAAGGCAAGTGATTTAACCATTGTGCCACCGGGGCAAAAACAATTTTTTAATTAATAACAACTCGTCGTGTTGACAACAAGAAAGTTTGTTTCCCCCTCACCAATGTTTTCCAGCAAACTGGATGGAAGGAATCCTGACCGTTCCTTGGACAGGTCAGGCTCTGCCGGGACAGAGTCGGGACTGGACTGGGTCAAGGGACCTCCTCCAAAGACGGCCGTCCACTCTGTGGTGAACTCGTCCTCACCCTGGGACGGAGCGTTCAGGATCTCGTTGAGCAGCGACATCTCGTCCTTGTCCACGTCAAATTCCTCTGGCGGGAGGTCGTCGGCCAGGAGGTCTTTGGATTTGCCTGGGGAGGGGCGCGGTGGGTGGAAGGGGGAGGGGCAGGGGGTGGAGGAGGTAATGTGAAATGATTAAATTGTTGGAGGAATGAAATAAAAATATTTCAGTTTCAGAACAAATTACTCTGTGATCACGTCATCCCATTTTCCAAACAGAGACCCCTTGCAGTCAATTTTCATCCGTTTTATTTACAGGAACGAAGTGTTATATTACTATTACTTTGGTACAATTCAGTGCAAACTTACCACCAAGTATTTTTTTTTGTCTGTCTAGAATCAGCAATAAAACAATGACAGTAATTGGTAGTAATATTTAAATTATTTCCCGAACCTAAAATATTTGCGTCATCTGTAACACATCAAAATATAAAATTGAAAGATTTTGGTTGCTACAAGTCCCAGTCAAGTTTACGACAAACTCACCATCAGCCTTCTGGACCTCCCTGTTCTTGGCGGCGGCCTCCATTATCTTTCCAGTGAAATCCAGGTCCTCATCCTCCTCCTCCTTCAACAGATCGTCGTCGTCGTCATCGGCTCCGTTCCTCTTCCTGACGCCGGCACCAGTGAAAGGACCGAAATCACCCCCTGTAACAAATCAAATGGAGAATATTTACTTATATTCATAGGAATGACTGAATACAAACACCCATAATCATAATTATAATCTTGTATCGCAGAGAAAGGGAAAAAAAAAGTACATGAAATGCAAGAACATAAATAGTGAATTTCAATTAAAATTGTTAAATATAAAGAGAGGAAATTGTTGAGTATTTCTGAAAATGGGCCCAAAGAGGTTTTAGTATTTTAGTGATCTGTGTGAAACGGATTAAAGCTGTATGGATGAGATGGTAGATCTGAAGGTTATGCTAGAATAGTGGACTACTTCAGTTTTGAAAAACCTCAGCAAAGGCTGTTATATTTTAGGAAATAAAGTGGTGAAATGCCAGACTGAAATAGGAATTTGCTGATCTAAAAAAGGGCTTCAAAGTTGGAATGAAAAATGTCTTCCAGTCTTCAGTACTTCCCCCACAGTAAAAGGAATGGAAAAAAGAAATAATGATGGTATAGTTTCTAGTCTAAAACAACTTTATTTAAAATAGAACATTAGTTGTTGGTTGTTGGTTGTTAGTTGGTTGTTTTACACCTGAAGCTATACCATTATCTTTTTTTTTCTTTTCTGGTTTGTTTTCCTTTTAACTTTTATTCAGATTTATGTCTAGCAGCCTCCATTCCTTTGAATCCAATCAGTGCGGCCAAATTGGGATAAACAATGAATGTAAATGACTCCACGTGATTGGTCCAATTAGGCCACACCCACCTCCTTGTCTGGCCCCGCCCAGGCCCAGGTCCAGCAGTTTGTCGTCGTAGGACGCAGACTCCTTGGCATCTCTGGCCTCCTCGCCTTCCACGGAAATCAGACTGAAATCACAGACAAGGAGAAAAACAAAATAGTTAGTTACACCACCGTGAGTCTCACACAGCGTTTCTGATAAAACGTCCTTTGAACACTGATGTCTCGTTACTTGTCATCTCCCTCAAATAATTTACCTTTTAATTCCGTCTTGTATGTCAATTACCTTCAATGACGGTTAGTACTAGTACATTTTGTGCTGTCAATCTTTGAAACTAATTTACATACTGGATATTTTCACTCACGTCACCATAGCTGAGGCAGGTCATCATTAAATTACTAGAAATTTAATTGCCGAACATAAAAAAGAGTAGCGTTACTCCTAAATAGTGGAGAAAAAAATGTTTCAAAATCCCAAATGCCATTATATTTTTGGAAATAAAAAGCAATCAAATTTTTTTTTTTTTGCTCTTTTGCTCATTAAAAAAAATTATCATCAATATCACCAAATTTCATTGCTATTAAATTTTCATTTAACATGAAGGTCCACTCAAATATTTTCAAACAATCTCCAAATTATTTTGTCGTTACAATAACAAACACAAACTCCCGTCCTCTGTCTGTGTCCTTACTAGGCTGTAAGCCTGACAACACTAACATATCAAAACCTGGCAAATTTACAATGAAAGCCCATGGGAATTTCACCCTGGAAACGGGATGGGTCAAAATATTTTTAAAAATTTCATAGAAAAATCATGCTGGAAAAATTTTTAAAACCCTGACATTTTCATGGGAAAAAAAACCAGGGAAAACTGGATGGAAAACGGATTCAAGGCAGGGGTGACATTTCATAGAGATCCAATAATATTTGTAGAATTGTTATCTCATTTAAAGGAGTCTTGAATAGAACATTCAGAGAGGGGAGGGAGGAGGGAGGATGAAAGAGAGGAAAGGGTGAGGGGGGGGGGGGGGGGAACAGAACATTAATAGAGGGGAGGAGAAAGAGAGTGGGGAGAGAGAGAGAGGGGAGGAGAGAGAGAGGGAGAGAGAGGGGGGAGGGGGAGAGGGAGAGAGAGAGAGAGAAAGAGGGGGGAGAGGGAGAGAGAGAGAGAGAAAGAGGGGGGAGGGAGGGAGAGAGAGAGAGAGGAGGAGGGATGGAGTGAGGGAGAGGGAGAGAGGGAGAGAGAGAGTGAGAGAATAAGATACAGAAGTAGAATGAAAGTGTGCAACTATCACATATTAATCAATGATCATAAAACAAATCTTACACAGCATGTCCTGTCAGCATTCATATAAATATATATGAGATCAAAACACCAAAACAACCAAACACAAAACTACAAATATATACATTTTTGGTTAGTCTACAATTGGATACAGGTACAAAGCAAACAATGAAAAAAAAAAAAATTTACATATCATTATGAAACATGATGCGGCAAATAAAAACTAAAAGAAAGCGAGTGACGTGAAGTGCTAGGATTTAATCAAGCAAAAAATTGAGAAAAAAAAACGTTTCATTGTAATCAATAAACTTTTAAAAAGCAAAACCTTGACAAATAACTCATCACCATCAAACCAGCAATGAGGTTTCACCAATTCACAAAAATTAATTTAATAAAAAATAAATTAATAGAAAGAAAGAAAGAAAAAAAAGAAACTTGAGAAAGTAGTAAAAAAAATCAATACTAAGGATTTCATCACAAAAATTAATTTAAAGAGATTTAACTTGAAATCAATGTGAACCTATTATTAATTTTTTTTCTCGTCAATATGTATTAGTCATTACGCATTGAATTCAAACAGATTATACGGACACGGCGAGAAGAACCATCTGCCAGCTGGACTGGTTACCGTCGTATTGTATGGAGATAATTGAACCACACCCTGCTATCCAAACCAACCCTGACACCGTGGACACGTGAGTGGTTCACACACACACACACAAACCCACACACACAATTACACACACACAAAATCCAAAACCCATAGTGACATGATTTCTATTTTCCGATGATAAAAAAGATAGGGGGGTGTTCAATGACCTCATTCCCAGAGCTTGCCGTGTATAAAATAAACACCTTACTTCCATCATTTTTTTATTTTTTTTAAAAGCCTTCACATTGCTCAAACTATAAGTGGTTCGACTTTTCCGTTGATAAAAAAGACAGAGACGTGTTGGATAGGCTCAATCCCTATAATTGTACAGAAAACTTATTTGAGAAAGCCATGCCCAAACACATCGTGAGACAAACTGCTGAAAAAGCATGCTCTATTTAATAATTAAATCTGACACGATTTTTTGCATTCTGTTCCACAAGCTTTCCATACCTAAAATAATAAACACCCAACTTCTTTTAAATCTTTTTATTTTATTTTGTATTTGAGGCATTGATGGCTGAGTAGTTAGGCTACAGGGGTTTAAGATCGTGAGATCTAGGGTTCAAGTCCTGGCAGTGTTACCCATGTTGCATAAGTTGACATCTAACATGGCAAGCAATAGACTAGGGTAAATTACAATGTTGACTTACTGACAATGTGGTTTTCATAAAGTTTCCGTCAATTATAAACTTAACTGTTTTCTTTTAATTTCAATCATATTTAGTTATCAAATAATTCCGGCACATCTCATCACGTCTCATTGTATGACCATTGGTTTGACACAGCATGCAGCAAATAATTGTCTAGAACGTCCCCTGTCTGACGCAAGGAAAGAATCTAGGGGCATGCTGAAGGAAGATCAAAAATAAAAAAAGCTGGCTGGATTTCGGTCTAGACCAATTCAAATCAAAATGGAAGAAACAAGTTTTTTAAAAATGGGGAGGATGTTGAGATTATTTTTTTTTAAGTGTTATATCTTCACATAATAAACCCACAAAAGGGCCAGAGAAATAGTGAGAGTGAGAGAGAAATAAACCCGAATCTTTTCCACTGTATTTTATCCCCGGCATGGCACAATACAATATAATATCAATATATATTTTTGGCAGGGAAACATCAGTATTAGTATTAGCGCCAGATTTACTCGTCTCTTCCACAAACAGAGAAAAACATACTACACTGAACAGCAGGTTGGTTTTTTTCAATGGCCAAAAAATAGTATAGGGTATATCATAGTTAGTATTTCAGGTTTTCAAAGAGTCTAAGAAAAATATTCTCCAGTTGTTTTCTTTCAAATGGTGAGAAAATATATACTACTAATACTACTGTTGGTTTTTAGTTTTTCAACGAGTGAGGAAAAAATACACTATTGTTAGTTTTCGTTATTTTTTTTTTTTTAAATAGAGCAGAGAGAAAAATATACTACTTAATACTACTGTTGGTTTTGGGGTTTTTTCAAAGACTGAGAGAAAACTATTAACACTGTTGGTTTCTAGTCTTACAAAGAACGAGAGAAAAATGAACAGAAAAAGAAATGTGAACTGAAAAGGAAAGGAAAAAATTCCAATGATTCCCTCTAGAGTTAGAAACAGCAACCAAAACCAATCATCACCTGCTGGCATCACTACCCTCCTCCTCCTTCTTCTTCTTTCCCAGATCCCAATTGACCGTCCTCCCACCACTGTTGAGGTCCTGGTCGTAGCTGTAGATGGTGGACGTGGAGGCTGACTCGTGGTCCTCCCCGTTACTGCCAGCAATGGCCGCCACCGCCGCGACAGCCGACAATTCAGCCGCACCCACCAAATCCTCGTCTGCCATCGACAAAAGGTCGTCGACGCTCTGATCCCGAGGAACGTCACCGACAGCCGACGGATTAGGATCTCTCTCCGTCTCAGGACTGTGGGTCAGACCCGAAGCCTTCTTCCAGTAATCCGTCGACTTCTGTGAGAACTGACCGCTAGCCGAAGTCCATGACCGAGGGTCAGAGGAAGGCTCCGGACTCTGTGGGTTGTCTGGGTGGTTTCGGGGACTGGCCACTCCCCGGTGGCGTTTGCTTTTCCTGTGGCCGTCGTAATCCTCCTCATCACTGACAGGTGGCAATGGACGAGGCAGGGCAGGTAAATAAGTGTGGGTGTCAAGAAGAGTAGGTGGGTGGGATGTTTGGATAGGATTCAGATGTGTTTGTGTGTGGGTGTGGGGTGGGGGTGGGAGAGGGGGGGGGGGGAGACATTTCAAAAACAAAATTGTTTGTTATTTTGAGTTGGACGGAATAGGGTTTCGGTTTCATTTTGATTATCAGAGTGAATGTCAAGAGACCAAGAGATGAAAGAGTTCATCAAAGAAATGTCTCAAGTCAAGTCATCACCAGCCTATTCATTCATCAGGCAAGACGACAACCAGGTCAAAAGAGAAACCACACACAATAATAAACAGTCCACAAATAACAAGAGTAAGATCTAATGACACAACAAAAATGAAAGAAAAACATGAAAATAAAATACAAACCATATACAATAGAGACAACACTCTAAAACATCACACCAAACATCAAACTAACATGCTCTATAAAAAGGTCTAGGGTCCATTCGGAGAAAATATGAGACATTTTTCAAGTCCAATCTATTTTTTTCTTTCCATCGTTCAAGCATTTTATTGTGACTTATTTTATATTTACCTGTCCTGTTCAACGCAGTTTCTTATTTTGTGGGTGGGGGGGGGGGGGGGGGGGGGGGGGGGGGGGGGGGGGGGG
>JARFNW010111080.1:0-12721 GCA_031763155.1 Dirona albolineata
ATCTTTCGAACGAGACGGTTGCCATTGCTTGAACGTAGAGAGCGGCTAGGACAATACGGTGTGATGAGGGCATTAAGTTTAAGGCTTGGCCTGGACTAGCTTTCTATTGTAGTTATTTTGATAGTGGGTCAATGTAACAGTACCAGTGAGAGACAGGAACAGAAAATAGAAAAAAGATTTTCGTCGACTATCATTCTGACTACTAGATCATCATCTTCATTTATGTAGTTATTTTGAGGTGTTTGGAGTGAGACAAATGTGGACGTTTTTCATTCTTACCCATAAACGTCTATTTGATACAACAAAGCAGAGTGCGGAAGACACCCACTTGCAAACTAAGTCGCGTATCAGTATCATAAATCCTTGCCGTTCACTAACGACCAAACCATTGAACTTGAAATGATATTGTAATAGTCTTTCCAAACAGGTGATAAGCCCTGAGTGTGAATGTTATTAGTTTTGTTTGACCAGACAGAAAATTGCGGTGGAGAAGGGATGTCAGTCAGGGGAGGAAACCTACGATCAACGATGTCTTTGATGTGGCGACTTGGGGTAGATGGTGAGAGACGTGCTGTTGGCGTTTGGCGAGATACCAAAGGAGCTGGTGGCGCAGTGGCTATGTCACTCGCCTTTGGTTTGAGAGGCCGCAGGTTCAGATCCCGGTGGAAACATTGGGTTTTTTTGTTCTCAAGACCTTGATCCCACTTTGCGGCGCTCCACCGCGGCTTACGCCTGGGTTATTCCGGCTACCCTCGAAATAGACCCTAAAGACAAATCGAATCCTATCACAGTCACCGCGTTGTTTTTCTTGGGCAAGAAACTTTACTCCAATTGCCTCATTGGGCGTAAGTGTAGAAATTGGTACCAGCATACAACTGGGGAAATAAGCTGCCATATGACAATGTTTTCTCCAGAAGGGTGACATAATCTCTCTCCCTCTCCCTCTTGCTCTCTCTCCCTCTCCCTCTTGCTCTCTCTCCCTCTCCCTCTTGCTCTCTCCCCCCCCTCTCTCTCTCTCTCTCTCTCTCTCTCTCTCTCTCTCTGCTTCACGCTACGGAAACCGGAATAAGCACCGGTTATATGGGCCTCAAGCCTCTTTTTGAGGACTTTTACTTTTTACATCATCATAACACTCATTCCTGGACGCAGTGGGCCCGAGTGGGCTCATCACCTGTTCGTCTTTAATTCCTGATACAGAGTCTTTCTAACCATGTGTTAGATGACGATTAGGTGGTGTAAGTCCTCATCGACATAATTCGGATTTTCTTCCATTTGTCACGTGCACCCTTCATAGCTTAACATAATACTGTTATGGCTGACCCCCTACACTGCTTATTGCGGTATAAAGGGGACTCGATAAACAAACAAACAAACAGACAAACAGACAATAACAACACTAATTCCTATTGTCACTCCCCACCACAAGGCCCATGTTTCCATACATCTCGTTGGCTGTCAGCAACCTCAACCCACGACGGTTTTACAGCGTGGCAATCAAATTCATTGCCGTGTCTCCATGGCTGTACGATTTCAAGGACTACGAGTGGAAACCATCCGTGGAATGTCCTCGTCCAGACAATGGGAACGTGACGCCCTACCTCCACCCAGACAACCCGAAGACGGGACAGAAATGGGCCGGGATGGTGGCGTTTGATCGACTGCGATTCAGCACTCAAAGCCAAGGGAAGAATTTGGTAAGTCTCGTCGTCCAACAATTAAACATCTGCTGATGATTGGTACTACGTGAGTTATAAATTATTGTTTGTTTTAATAGGTAGGACAAGTTTAATACAATTACAATGTCTTCCCCTGCAATTTGACGTCATTTTTTTTGTTGGGGGGGGGGGGGGGTACCTATTTTGATGACATTTTGCGTTCACTTTGATGCCCCTGAGATCGTTAACTTCCTATTTCATTAGCATTTCGTGACTATATTATTACCTCTAACAAACAAATTGTTTGTTTGTTTTCTTTGTTTTGTTTGGGTTTTGGTTTTGGTTTTGTTTTTTGTTTTTATGAAACACCCTGTATTTGAAATAAAAGATTGTAGCAAGCATAAGTAAATAGGTAGTTGGATTGGTTATTGTTTCCAATCTCAGTTAGTTTTGAGTATACAGAATGAGACATGCCTGTACCACCTTTTGGTCGGCAATGAAGGAGTTAAGGGGGAAAGTGAATGAGACATGCCTGTACCACCTCTTGGACGGCAATGAAGGAGTTAAGGAGGAAAGCGAATGAGACATGCCTGTACCACCTTTTGGACGGCAATGGAGGAGTTAAGGAGGAAAGTGAATGAAACATGCCTGTACCATCTTTTGGACGGCAATGAACGAGTTAAGGGGAAAAGTGAATGAGACATGCCTGTAACTGTAACATCTTTTGGTCGGCAATGAAGGAGTTAAGGAGGAAAGTGAATGAGACATGCCTGTAACTGTAACATCTTTTGATCGGCAATGGACGAGTTAAGGAAGAAAGAGCATTTTAAATTTGTCAAATAAAAAATGCAGCTCGCTGACTATAATAATGATGATGATGATAATGAGGGTGTAATGATGTTGATAATGATTGGTGATAATGATAATGATAATATAGATACAATTTTTTAACTTTCTGTTTCCATGAATCATCTAGCTTAAAATAGCTTTGAGACGCCAATACTACCCAATACTGGTCCTCTTCTCCGAAAAACAAGGATGGAAATACCACTTAAAGGAGGCATCTTTTATAACTGTCAGCATTGACAAGTAAGTAACTCTTCTGGCATAATTGTGTCACTTTCAAGACACAATATTTCCATGCACATAATATATCATTGTTTGTTTATAAATGGGGGGGGGGGGGGGTTCCCCTGTTATACCATAAATAAACCGTGTAAGGAAGCAAATTATATAATGATAGTGGGATAATGTAACAGTGCCAGTGAGAGACAGAAAGTAGCTCAGAAGTAGTGGGCTGCTTTTCTGTTCACGGCGAGGCGGTGTTACCGTGGCAAGTATGGATTCGATTCCCCCGGTCGACGATTTAAAAAAAAAAAGTTATTCATGTTCTTGTCTCTCATTGTAACATTATCCTATTACGTACTGTCTACTACATTTTAGTGGGCGTTCCCTCTTCATTTATTTTCATACAAACAAGATTTAAATCAATTTCGGGAAACCATTCATTGCTGCATGTTATATTGACAAATTAGTTTTCAAATATAGATTTTGTTCTATCGACTAAGCACATTTTGTTGCCAAAATGGCCTCCCGTGTTAAATTTGTTTGTTTGTTGTCTGTTCCATATAGAACAGCGATTAAACAGTGTAGGGACCAGCTCTGTGTCTTGCCGAGAGTACAGAGTATATGGCAGAAGGCATAGATGCAGACCCAGGTAAAACGTATCCAGGTTAAGTGCAAGTCTGTGCCCCACTCATACACATGGCCTGATACAGAGCTCAGGGATCTATGGATCATGATGTTTATGGCAAGCAGGGGATCAGCCCGCTGTGCCGGGTTACGTATGCTCATTCTAATTCAGTCGTCCAGTAATCGATCGACATTCAATGACGAATTACATTTTCATTTTTTTCATTGTAGGAAACCTTTGCAAGAGTTTGAAGGATTGTTAAATGCATCCGCACCTTTTGCGAGTCATGATTTGTGAGTATCATTGCCATTTCAAAGTTCTTATTTGTGTTTTCCCATAGTAACTTGTATTTAGTTGCAAAAGTTCCGCCAACACTACCTAACTATATTTGGGATTTCTCAGTAACACTTAACTACTTGAGCTACCGTACTTTTCTGTTTTGTGGGTTTTTTGTTGTTGTTGTATTATGTTTGACAGCTGACGAAGGGAAAACCTGAAACGTTCTTTGTTCTGTTACTTGTTTTACCTTTGAAGCTAAACCATTTTCCTTTTCTTTTCGCATACCTTCTATTTGGATTTTTAGCTTCTGGCAGCCCTCATTCCTCAGTTACATGTAATAAAAACGTCAGTCCCTGTAGAAAATCCTTTTGTCTGGTATAACAGTAATGACGGTGGTGCAAACAATAGGGACTTATCGATCTAATTAACACTAAAATTGAACTTGAGTTTAGCATTCAAACGTGGTCAAGTTATATAATTTCTAAAAAATATGATGTACGGTAAGATTAACAAAAATGAGGAGGGCTTGTCTGAATTTGGTAATCCGTAAAAAGGAAAAAAAAGTATGAGTAATAATACAACTTCGTATGTGACGATAAATAATACAAGGGACGTTTCGGGTTTCCCCTTTTTCAACTGCAAACAATAAAACAATTGACGAGAATACACGAAAGGACACAATGGAGTACACGCGTCCGTTAACTTTTTTTTTCTCCATTGTATCGCTACAGCACATTAGAGTTAGAGCATTTTGTGGATTCATACGTTACACGATTGAGTCAATCGAGATAGTAATTACTATTAATATTCTTCCATTCATTATAAGTAATGGAAACAAACTTGCATGTAAGTTTCCTTGGGAAAATAATCTATTTATCACATATTTTTCGTGTCCATCTTTGAATCATAATATTTTGGCAACTTTTTATTCCTTAATAAGCATCACCACCCCAATTAATCTATTTTCAATATTGTTCTAACATTTCAGGAATTCGTTACTTGATCCCCTCAAAGGACCAGCTGTGGAGCAAGAACCGGGTAAATTTGAAAAGAAAAAAGGTATAATTACTTGGCCAAACTGGCCAAAAAATTGTAAAAAAAAAAAAGTTAGAATAAGAAATTGCAAAATGCAAATTATCTTTCATAAGTTAAAATGTTATAAACATCAAATTGCCCTCCCCCCCCCCCCCACCCCTCATATGCCCCTAACTTGATCATATGTTATTACCAAGCAGGGGATCAGCCCACTGTGTATTTTGAATGGCACCACTAATAAAACGTAACATTTATATGCATTGTAAACATTTATTTTCTAATACAGAGCTGAACGGAAGCAGTGATGATACTGATACCACGTCGTTGATGGAAATGGATTCCAAGAACCCCATAATAATGATGATGGACGACCAAAGCTCATCAACATCTGATCTGACCGGGCCAGCATCGCTTCAAAGCTATGAAGAAACGCTACAGGTACCCACGTCAGAAGGCCATGATTCAGATCGTTTGGAGAAAGACGATAGCATTACTATGAATCAAACATCCATGCCAGATAACATTAGTATGAATCAAACATCCATGCCAGATAACATTACTATGAATCAAACATCTATGCCAGATAACATTACTATGAATCAAACATCTATGCCAGATAACATCACTATGAATCGAACATCCATGACAGATAGCATTACTATGAATCAAACATCCATGCCAGATAACATTACTATGAATCAAACATCCATGCCAGATAACATCACTATGAATCAAACATCCATGCCAGAGAACATTACTATGAATCAAACATTCATGCCAGATAACATTACTATGAATCAAACATCCATGCCAGATAACAATACTATGAATCAAACATCCATGCCAGATAACATAACTATGAATCAAACATTCATGCCAGATAACATTACTTTGAATCAAACATCCATGCCAGATAACATTACTATGAATCAAACATTCATGCCAGATAACATTACTATGAATCAAACATCCATGCCAGATAACATTACTATGAATCAAACATACATGGCAGATAACATTACTACGAATCAAACATTCATGCCACGGCTTCACCACTATCTGAGTGACACAGATTTGTTTAGAAAGCACTTCGACTATAATTATAATAATACTGCATCGTCCAGTCCTCCCCAACACGCATCTAGCGGTCACGTGAGTGGATTCGAAATCTGTTCTGCAGTGCCCGATGGAGGTGACAATAGAACAGATTTGATAAAGGTGGATGGAGTAACAGTCAAGAAAGAGTCTGAAGAGACTTTAGTAGACAATCCGGACCATGAGGAATTAATGTCTGTCAAGGTCAAGGCAGAGGAGAGCCCTATCGAAATAAAGCTGCTCTCCTCTATTGAAAATACAAACAATTCCGATGATAACCATGACGACGTATCGCCCACAAAGCAATCAGTAAAAAGAAGGGGGAGGTGGCTTTTTGAGAACTTTCATGCATTAGCACAACCATCGAGTCTTTTAGAGGAAGTGAAATCACAAAATCAGAATATGGCTGAATAACTGTGCTACACGAAATATTACATTTTGCGCGTATGAATTTGCATAAGTCATGATGGATTTCATTGTTCATAATTAAATCATATCACTTTTATAATTGCTCTTGGTTTGTTTTGCCTCTGTGTGTGTGTGTGTGGGTGTACATACCTTGTCTTGCCTATTAGTTCAATTGACACCAATAACCGATATTTGATGTTAACTGATAGTATAGTTCATGTTGTTTTTCTGATTTAGTTCCTTGGTGCCAATTTTAATTTATGGAATAAAGATTGATGTGTATCTATGTGTTTTGTAGTTCCTGTGTAACGTCTGTCGTCAGATGGGAGACATGGAACGTGTATGATGTGGGTGTGTGTGTGTGGGGGGGTATTTGCTTGTTTCATAGGACTTTTTACGCTTATCCTATTTATATGAGTAACAGACCTCGCTCACACTCACATATTTTGGTCATCTAGAGAAAGACACCGGACTCACCAGAGAAGAGTTGCCTGGAGCAGTGGAGGGTAGAGAAATATGGAAGAAAGAGATCATGCACATTCGACTGGGGTCTGTATCTGTATGAATACTGGAGAAGACTCTTTGGAGAGTTAATGACTCCAGGGTGGCGGTATCTAAGAAAATGCGAAGCATTGATATTGCTGCAGCCAGCTGATGCAAACACATCTTGGTGCAATGCAGGACACATTTATTCTCACCGAATATCTAAATTTTGTCGCTGGAGTAAGCAAGCAATGAGGGTAAATGATGTAAAGTCTATGGGCCACTCACTCACATCCTGTCTATGTACCGGCATACTGACCTATACTATCATCCTATTGAATCCAAGAGAGATATTTAGGCAGCCTACAACTACAAGTGACAAACAATTCAGCCAATCGCGCGGCACTGTAAAGGGCCGTGGTCTGGCATTCCTAAGACTAAGAAGGAATGAAAGATAATCCATCAAGCCTGATGTCAACAGGAATCACCCATGTTGTCCAAGTGAGCAAATCAGGGGTTGAATAATAATCTTGCCCAAGGGAAAAAAACGAAATGTCTGAAGCGGGGCTCGAACACGGGTCATCGGGTTGCAGTGCAATGCCTTATACACTTGGCCATCTTACAAGTAAGTCCACATAAATAAGCCTGAGAGCCACTTGCTTCACAGAGAGACACAATTGGAAGAATATTATACTTACTAGACCCATGCCATCAATATGTTACAAGGTCTGTGTTCCTCCTCTGGACACTCAGCACCTTATACTCATTCAAAGATTGCTCTGTATTTAATTGTTACTTCCCTTGCCTGACAGAGATTAAATGAAGAGGGAACGGATTATTAGTCCAGAGGTAGTGGGCTGGTTTTCTGTTCAAGGCGAGACGGAGTTGCCATGGCAGACATGGGTTTGATTCCCCCCCGGTCGCCGAAAATCATTTTTCTATTTTCTGTTCTTGTCTCTCACTGGCACTGTTACATTATCCCACTATCATTCTCCGAGATTGGTGATTGATTGAGTTGGTGTTTGTTGTACGGGTTCTTAGTTTAGAACAAAAAATCCTTGGTCATCAGTTGGTTATGCAGTAAAAAAAAAAAAGACCTTCCAGGTTTTTTGCTAAAACTAAAACTCTTGTTTTCATTCTAACTGTTTTGAAGTGTACTCAAAGAGCATGAGAAAGAAAGGACAATGCATGCATGTAATGTGATAAAGGCAAATTTTAATTCTTTTTAAATTTTATTACTGGCATAATAAGTATAGAAAGAGAAAATCAAAAGTTGCTTTGTAAACAACCAAATCTATATCATTATTGATTTTAAAAAATACCCAAAATATACCCACGGAGTATCATAAATGCAATTACATCTGAAGGGTACAAGGGGATAACCAGAGATGTCCATTTTGACCATACAATTTTCATCTTCTCACACTTCATTTATTTGAGGTGTCAAGTGGCTGCAATAACTATTCTTACAAAGGCAATTGAACACTTTTTCTATTAAACAAAACACACTGTAGGGAAGTGCTTTCTTTTTAACTCAGTAGGTCCCCAAAGTATGTTTTTCTGGTTTCTCAAAATGTGACATCTCTGGTTCTCCCCTTGCACCTCCAATTATTACATTACACATGCATGAATTATTTTAATAATTCATAAAAGCTATAAATAAAATATAAATAGTATTAGGTTCAAATCACAATCTCACTTCATTCTCATTTAAACACGTTAGATATAATATATAAGCAAGAGCAGCATCCAAATTCCCGAAGCCTGAAAAAAATGGTTCAGCCCAATCATTCGATCAACTACCATCATGCAAGGATGGTGGAAAAAATCAAGCAACCTCCAAAACTTTAGACACATTCATCTAAATATTCATGAACTTTTATCGCAACCCTCATCCCCATAATTTGTTCATAGATGACCTACTTAGTTTCAATCTGATCGGTCACATGACTGGTTGCAACTTTGGCATTCACTGGCCATTGGGTTTTCATTCAAAAACACATTTTTCATACTCTTAAATTGGAACTCTTTTGTTTATTTTTCTCCTTTATCTCACGACACGGCAAAAGACAGGATGGAGGATCAGGGTGAGAGGCGACAAGACAGCTAAGGCAGTATGGATAACAAAGGGAGAGAGAGAGAGGGAAGGAGGGAGAGAGAGGGAAGGAGGGAGAGAGAAAGAAAAAGAGGTGTGTGCGTGCGCACGCGCACATGTGTAAACAGACGTAGAGAGATATAGACATATTTGTCTGAAGTAAAAAATAACACCATAATAGGGAGTAAAGTAAATAAATTATCACCAAATATCAAGCAACCTCCAAAGTTTTGCACACATTCAACTAAATATTCAACAACCCTCATCCCCATAATTTGTTCATAGATGACCTACTTAGTTTCAATCTAATCGGTCACGTAACTGATTGCAACTTTGGTATTGATTGATCATTGGGATTTCATTCAAAAACAGATTTTTCACATTATTAAATTGGAAAACTCTCTCTCTCATCTCATCTCACGACACGGCAAAATGTATGGTTGTGGCCTATAAACATTCTAAAATCTTGGAATGAGATCTAGTCAGTCTTCTTGGCATGACGATTCTTGGTCTTTGCATCGGTCACCTTTATGCCTTTGCGGAACTTGAGGAGGTCATTGTACAAATTACGCTGTAAGATTTGGGAAGCAGTGACCAGCCCCATCATAAGGGCTGAGCTGAAACCACAGGTCATGGTATCTTGCCCTGAAAACAGAATTAACACAATGAAGCTATCATGTCATGTTTTACCGCGTAATATTAAAATAAAACTGGAAGAAAAAAAAAAGAATGTTTAGTTTTTCACCCAAGATTATTTCATCAATAGGGACCATACTTCAAACCTTCTACTTCTAAAGGTCAAAGGTAGAGTTTAGAGTTGAGCCATGTTAGCACTATTCACAGCCTGTAAATTTCATGTCACAACACGATAGTCACCTCTTAATTGCAAAACTGATTTAATGCAGATGTGATCATCCCAACACTGATGATGACGCCATTATTGATTTGAATTTCATGTCTTTGCAATGAAACTGTGCCTTGTCTCACCAAAGAACACAGTGGAGTTGGACCACATCATTAATGCTACTTTGTTGTTTATGGAGTCCCCTTTATACCACAAAAAGCAGTGTAAGGGTCAGCCATATGTCAAGCTATGAAGGGTGTACATGCCAAGTGGAAGGAAATCCAAATGACAAGGATTAACACCACTCATCACCTAACACATGGCTAGAAAGACTCTGCATCAGCAATTAAAGACAAGCAGGTGATGAGCCCACCATGTCATTAATGCTACTTGCTGACACATCACCCAAGTCGCAAGACTCCAGTTTACCCGATTGATCACTGTATCACTACATATCGCATCATAGACTATTTGAATCCTTTGGGCGGGGTCTAAGTTTGTTTGGGGCACTGTGGGATTGGGGTTTTCACTGCTTAGTGGTATAAATGAGTTAGGGGTAACATCACAAAATATAAAATATACACTTTTCAAAATGCCGAATGAGCTGAATGATCTTTGATCTAAATTGTCCCATGCAATTCAAGTTTTACTTTCTGGTTTCTGTAAGGTCATATCAAAAGCGGCACCTTCTGTTTAAAGCCCGTCTGTTTAAAGAGCTGTGTCAATTTTGAAAGGTCAATAGTACCGTCCAGACCAGGGGCCGTATTAACAGACCATACGTTAACCAGTAGAACATTTTGGCATAACCTTATTGCAGTGATTTATACTCACAACATTGCATTATTCATTGTATTATTCATATAACTTTTTAATTATAAAATTGTCCCAAAATGTGCTCACAGCTAACGTATGTATGGTCTGTTAATACCGGCGCTGGCTTCAAATCCGGACAGGTTTTTTTTGTGCTGTGAATTTCCATGCAACCTTAAGTTCAAGTCCCACCCAAAATCAATAATGACATAATGGCTGACCTGTCAAGTAGAGTCCTGGAATGTCAGTGTCTGGACGTAGCTTGGAAACGGCGTTGATGTCGAACCTCTTCACACCCTGGTGCAGTCCGTACATCTCTCCCATGGGGCATGCCAGGTAATGTTGATTAGTCACTGGGGTCCCTACTTCCATGTAGACCATCTGGCCACACAAGGCAGGCAAATAGAAAGTCAATTTTTCATTCAATTATTTAGTTTTAAAGTTAGAGAGAGGGAACGAGAATTGCAAGATGTCTTAAAATTATCTTAACAACTTCAATTGTGAATAACCTATTATTATAGCTAATGCACCAACGATGATAATAGAATGTATCTTAATTGAGACGTCAAAATCTCCAGTTTCCCCCCCCCAGCTTAAGACATGTCAATTTAAAAATCAAATTTTATTTTCATATAGAAACTGTGGGCCTATAAGTTATATATTGTTTCTATACCCTCTATCGTGAAGAGTTCTTTTGCAGTCAATAAAATCTTGTTTTAGCATCTAATTTTGTTAATAGAGTCAAATTACTTAGAAAATATCAATGTTGTAGCTTTAAATTACATCAGTGAGTCTAGACCAACTCGTACCATGTGATATGGTGACAGTGACAGACATTGTCTGTGTTCATTTATTTTTTTTAAACAAGGACTTTGAAATGAAAATATCTAGACAAATTATTGATATTATGTCAAGCAAGGGATGAGCAGCGCAAGCAAAGTGGATGATAAATGGTCAAAGGATCAGTTTACGGTTGCAGCACTTGAAATGTTTATCATTGCCAGGGAAGTGACTGCTTCTTTTTAAAACAAATAAATGTATAATTACCTGGATAATATAAATTCTCCGATGATCAGGAGTATAAATGACAAACGATAAAAAAACCCAAAAAAATCTAAAAACATCAGCAAGACCAACGATAGGCCAGTCAGTCTGAAATCATAGCTTGCCACTAATATAATATGAAAAAGCCAAAAGTCTAAAGTCAGACAAAGCAAAAAGTCTGAAATCAGACAAAGCAAAAATTCTGAAATCAGACAAAATCCGAAAGATTTACTACACCCCTGCAGTTTGTTTTTTTAAGTAGCCTATTTAGAAAGAGATCCTGTTTGAATGGTCTGTGTCTATTCATTTCACAAATCTTACGACACTCACTTTACCATCCAGCTGAGGATACAACTCCACACAGCTCTGCCACATTTTGCGCCCAATGACATCCTTGATGGCTTCATAGCGATCGCCTCGGTGACGCAGCTTGCCCTCCTTAAACTCTTTAAACCATTCCCACTTGGCAAGAGTGATCACAAGGACAGAGGTTTTACCTGCATGAAAATATATGCCATTTATTACCTGCATGAAAATATACGCCATTTATCACCTGCATGGAAATATACGCCATTTATCACCTGCATGAAAATAGACGCCATTAATTACCTGCATGGAAAAATACGCCATTTATCACCTGCATGAATATATATGCCATTTATATAATTTTGGGCTAATCTAGTTTGAGGGAAAATTAAAGTGATAATGTATCTGATGAGAATATGGGAAGGCACCATGCATCATATTGGCACAGTGGGCTGATCCCCTGCTTGCCTTAAAAATTTTGAGCCATAGAGCTTCCAGCTCTGTATCAGGCCATGTGTACTGGTGGGACACTGACTCGCACTTAACCTGGATACGTTTTACCTGGGTCTGCACATCGATGCCTTCTGTAGTGTCCTCGGCCAGACCCAGAGCCGGTCCCTGCACTGTTTAATTACAATACTAATACTATAGGGGACAGATAACAAACAAACCATGTACCTTAGCTGTGGCAGAAGCAAACCTTTCTGGTAATCATGGTTCCTGGGTACCGGTACCTACCGTAAAAGCACTGTGGGACCCAAAGATCTGTGGTTACCCTCTACTATAATATACAGATTAGATGTACCAAAAATATCTAGCTCGTGAAAGGATGGTGTGATCATCATCTATTCGTTGACTGCCCTCCCAAATCATTCCTCACAATATAGAAAAATAATAATAATAATGAGAGAGAGAGAGAGAGAGAGAGAGAGAGAGAGAGAGAGAGAGAGAGAGAGAGAGAGAGAGAGAGAGAG
>JARFNW010111190.1:0-12720 GCA_031763155.1 Dirona albolineata
GCGAGACGTAGGCGGGTGAGAATAGCCAAAAGGCCCCTTCTCGCTACTCTCACCCCGGGTGAGAATAGCCACTACCTTTGGTTACTACTGTGTTTGACGAATCTACTACCAAAGTTTGGCAAAGACTTGAAAAGAAAGCAGTTCAATTCTTATAAATATACACAATTTCACTCGCTGTCATCACTTCTCGCTCTCATTCTCATCACTATTCAGAATTCATCATAATCATAATTCAGTGTAAATTGGTGACTGTACGGTTCAGGATAGTATCTAATGTATATACTATTTATTTATATATTGAGGTATTCTAATTCACATTCAGTTCATTAGTCATTAGTGTCAAAGCAAAGGACCAATGCCAATGGTAATGAATTCAAATTCGAAATTGAGGGTAACGGTAAAGGCAAAGGGTTGCCCTTAGACTTACCCACTCCCGGCTCGGGGAGGTAATGACGAGCAATAACGATGCAGGTCTCGAGTCAGGCCCCGCGGTCGGGATGAGTGCAGTCCAAACCCCTGACGGCGATGACCCATCGGAAGGCAAGCCTGGTGCCAGCAGCCGCAGTAATTCCAGCTCCGATAGCGTATATTAAAGCTGCGACAGTTAAAAAGCTTGTAGTTGGATCTCGAGGCGGGCGGCGTTGTCCGGCGGGCTCCCGGCAGTTATGTTGATGTGGGTGACATCCACAAATTGCTCTCTTAGATTTTGCTATCCAATTGATTATTATCTCTATGAATGCCTATTGGTCTGTGGTAACCTACCTTCTTAATACAGATATATGTCTGCATATTCTTCATTATGATTTAGATAAGTAAGTCTAAGGTTGCCTTTTTTTAATTCTTCTAGTCTTCAGTCACATTTCTCTGTGTTGAGTGTTTCAACAATAATTATCATTATTTAAACACTGTGTAGTATTGTTAATAATTCACACTCCTGAATAAATGTGGTTGATTTAAGTTTTACAATACATTTTCTGTGCCTTCTTCCTTTTTGTAAAATTGCATATTTTATTTGGTCTCATTTTTACAGAATGACCACAATGAAGGATGTGGTGGAAAGCGACTTGCCAGAGGCTCTGAGGGTTTTAAAGGATGTCAAGAAATCCAGTGGAGAATGCTTACAGCATATACAAGCTTTGATATCTAAAGTCAAAGAAGGACCATCCACCAATGATGTAAAATTTTTACATCTATTTTTGTATCTATAATTATATCCTCTATGCACTGATTTAACCACTTTACCGCAGAAGTGTGACTGAAAAATAATATTTTATCTACTTATCCTGCTAAATCTGAAACTTCAAATTCTTCTTTGTCCTTATCTACACTAAAATTTAAACTGTGTTTTTAATTGTCTACGAGTCAAATCTTACCTTGTTTCTCATTCGTTCTTCTTTCAAGCCTTTTTGTGTATTCCAAATTTAAAACGAGATGTAATAGTAATATGTATTTTTGATATAACTTGATTTCACTCCCTAGTATTTTCAAGTTTTCCCATTATTTAGACATGAAAGTCAAGGAAATGTTTTGAATGTTTCATGTTTGAAATTTCAGGGCATGAGTTTTCTTGATGTTAAGAACCAGTTGATGTCAAGCTACATGGCCAACATGGGACTCCTGATGGACAAAAAGCTGTGCGGTCGGACGGTCAAGGGGCATTCCAGTGTGGACAGATTGGTGGAGATTAGAACTGTGAGTTGGGGCTGTTGTTGGTGTGTTATGATCACTTTACTGTGACCATTTTGTGAAACAGGTCCAATGTTATTAGGTGGGGTGATTCTTTTGTCTTCTCAGTTTTAAAGCCACCATCACGCAATTCCTATTGCAGATGGATGATAAACAGCAGGAGTCACCGTTGATATGATATTACAATGTTGAAAAGTGTTTAAAAACTATGAAATATACAGATCTGTGAGTTTGACAAAATTTTGAGCTGAATTGTCTTCTGTTGTTTGTTGACCCATTTAGCTTGGTGTGAGTCATTTGTTTTTTAGATCCTAGAATCTTTGCATAATGTTTTTTGTTGTTGTAGTTGTTGAAAAGGGTGTTATTATAGACGGTTTGTTTAGTCACATTTTACGGAATGTCTATTATTGTCTTTTTATTCATTATATTTGGAAATTTTCTGATAAGTAGTGGCGACTAGTAACCATCGTTTTTAATTTTTAATATTTGACTCAGGTATTGGAAAAGATGCGACCTATAGAACACAAACTGAAGTATCAAATCAACAAAGTTATTAGTGCTTACAAAGAAGGAAATGTTGGTGAGTTACATAAAATAATTGTGTGTTTAAATGCATTCTTTAAGAGCATATTGATATCACTCTTAGACTACTTGTACAACCTATGCATTATAATGACTTTGAAACTATTAAATTAAGAGAAAGGTTTTGTTTTCAATGTTGTCATCATTTACTCATTTCAATGAACTCCATTTTTTTTATTGTAATTAGATAAATACAGGGATGCACCTATCAATTGCGCTTCACTTTATTTCATAACATATTCTTTGTTACTATTCTTTTCAAGGTTTTATTTCTGTAATTTTCACTAAAAGGTGACATTTAAAAAAAAAATTTTTTGTTTCTAACGAGGTAATGATTTATGAAATGAAATAACCATTTTATTTCTAATGCTTCTTAATTTCTCCTTTTCTCCACAGATCCATCTGATCCTAGAAAATTTCGTGCAAACTTTAGCGCCTTTTCCAATGTGGTGAGTGTGAAGAATGTTTGAGAATTTTTCATAGTGTGTTGTGAATGAAATCTGTAAATACAGTGACCTCTTAGAAAAAATTCAAACAATATTTGCAACTGTAGCAGATTTGTTATTCATTATTTTGAAAGTGACCAAAAAAACAAAAAAAGGTAAAAACATTTCATGTACTAAAATTTTTAGTTAATGCATAAAAAAATTGGACATATTGTACATTTAAAATTCAAGGTTTGATTATCTACTGGTGGAATGATCATTTTGTTTACCTGTTTTGTTTCAATTGTATTCTTTTTGTAATTAATCTATATTTTCTCTCTCCATTTTCCAACAGCCCGATGGAGAATCCAGCGGGGATGAGGAGAAGGGAGAAAAGAAGAAGAAGGACGCGTCTCAACTGTATGTCGCTCCCAAATTGGCCCCTGCTCATTATTGTAAGTATGAAGTGTGGTTGGTTTTAATTATGATTGTTATGTTTCCTTCGTCATGTCAATGGTCAGGAAGTTAAATTTGTAGACCCTTAAAAATGGCAATATAGACAAATTTTATCAGATGACTGGATGGCATTATTGGTGGTTAGTTTGATGATGTTAATGTCCTCACAGATTTTATTCTCCTACTATTTTCGCTAGCTGATTATCAGTGCTTGATCCATCAAAAGACGTTCATGTCATTCATGGAAACTACTTTTCTAATTTTATGTAAAGGTTTATACAATCACATCATAAGTTGTTGTGACTGTATGTTCACTATGATATTAAGGGGTAAAAGCTTATTAATTAATCACACTAAAAAAATCATACTTTCCCAAATGTGTGTGATACACCTCAAATTGTCTAGACTTTATTGAAGATTACTGCAGTAATGAGACAATACAAGTAAAAACTTTGTGCGCTAACATTGCAATTGTATTCTAGTTTGGGAATGAGTATTTTTTAGATTTTTCGCTATATTTTCTAACGCTGGGGGTTCTTAGATTTCCTGTCTTCTTTGAATATAATAATATTTATTGATAATAGTAGGAAAATGTTGCAGTGCCAGTGAGATAATACAATGGCAACACTGCCTTAATGACAACAGCACATTGACTTGCTGTCAACTGAGCTATTCCGCCATCCTGAAAAAGGTTGTTTCAATCTCAATACATATAATACATAATATTCTCGACTGCACCCATTTCATGTAGCCAACCACCCAATTAAGACAATAAGAATTCTAAGTGAATTAAGCCATCATACTCACTCATTCTCCTGTCAGTATGAACTCACAAACATGGACACACTCTGTCAGTATGAACATACAAACATAGACTCACTCTCCTGTCAGTATGAACACACAAACAAGGACTCACTCTCCTGTCAGTATGAACACACAAACATAGACTCACTCTTCTGTCAGTATGAACACACAAACAAGGACACACTCTCTTGTCAGTATGAACACACAAACATGGGTGTGTATGACATAGTTGAATTGGAGTGGGCACTGATGGTAAACATAATACAAGTAGGAAAATGTTTGACTTGATAAAGGATTGCTATTTTCATCTATATATCTGAGTATCAAATTTTGTTCTATCTCTCCCAGCTGATGATGAAACGGCAGAGGAACGAATGAAGAAGACAGTTGAAATAAAGCGAAGAAAGTCGCTGAGTTCCACCATGTTGAAGGAGTTGAGAGAACAATACACAGATGCTCCTGTTGAAATTACCGTAAGTTTATGTGCACAGGTTTTGAGCCTAAGTTTTTTTTGTTCTTTTCCTTTTCATTCACAACTTTTGACTACACTTGAAGTCATGCTTCCTTGGCGAATGCTACCGTTTACAGTGTTTTCTTCAAGGGTTCCACGTTCCCAACGATCTTTTCATTTAATTGATTGACAACCTGATTTCATACCAGGCAAACTACCTTTTTACTATGCTTACAAAAATATTTACAGACAATCATTTTAATTTTGATAGTTTTTTCAAGTAGAGAGTTTATTGGAGTGCATCTGGCAAGACAATTGTTTTGTTTAAACTAATGCTTGATGTTCCAAGTATACCTATAAGTTATGTATAGCCAGTGATGGAGAAAGACTCAAATTAACTATTTTTATAAATGAAAAATGATTACAAGCTTGTGATGAGGTCATATATTTATATTCTTTGCATTATTGTATGATAAGCTGCATTTTGATTTTGAAAATTATTTGAACATGTGTAGCCGCTAGATACATTCAGACTTTCCTTTTAAAAGTAGTGTTTTAAGATGGTCAGTGACTGCAAAAAAAATTTGTGGTTTTTTAAAAAAATGAATAAAAATGTTTCCTTCTTTTCCAGGAAAATTTTGACCTCCATCGGTTTAAAGAAAATAAGAAAGAACAAGAAAGAGTGGAGTAAGTTAATGTTATATTCAGATTAACAAATTTACGTATGAAATTATGCTTTTTTTTGTGTTATCAAAATGGCTAAGCTTTTATTTTTGAATGAATGACTCCCAATACCACTATATAACTCATGCACATGCACTGAAACATGCCATGCATGCGAATAGACAAAGGGGAAACCCGAAACGTCAATTAAATGTAATTTGTTTCCTTTTGAAGCCTACTTTATTCACCTTTATTGCTTACATTTTACTGGCTTCCAGCAGCCTCACCACGTTACTACATGTAAATAGACAGTAGTGCTGGGCTGTAAGTATTCCAAACCCTGTTGTATTTCATCATTATATTTTAGTTAAACACAATGCAAATATACAAGTATTGCTGGGATCACAATTATGACCTGATTATATATATCCAATTCCGTATAATATGTTAGAGATACAACTATAGATAAAGAATACCTTTTACTACATTTCCTTCTCCTTTAAGGGGAAAAATTGCAATCTCACAGAGATTATTGATGTAACTTTCAATATTTTAATTAATTTGTGTGTTTCAGATATGAAGAAAGAAACTTTATGAGGATGTCCTTGTCCAAAAAGGAAACGGTAAGTTGACTCACAAAATGTAGGTTAGGGCTCTCTGGCTTTTAACAGATTCTCAGATTAACTGCAGGGATATTTGAGTAAAAATGTTTGTTATGAGAAGGATTTTTATAGTATGGTTTTTATTCAGGTATTTTAGGAACTTGTGTACAAGATATACTCCTGTCCCAATGCAGTTCTCAGAAACCACCCACCCCCTCTCTCTCCCTCCCTCCCTCCCCATCTACAAGAATCTTTGTTGATGAAATATACCTACATTTTTTTCTTCTTTTTAAATTGTTTTATTTGATGTGATTAGTAAATTTGATTTTTCAAGTTTGATATTATTGTAGACTCCTTTGCTCCCTCATTGGATTTTTTAAAGATTGGGATTTCAATTTTTCATCTCGCTTTTTCCTTGTTCGTACCAGACTGGCAGACGCAAGATGGGAACAATGTCGGCACTAGGAACCCTGGCTGACTTTGGTGGGGGTGGATATGAAGCTGATGATAAGGTTGGTTAACTTCTTGAGATTTAAAAAAAAAAAGTATCATATTATTGCCTCCGATAATGTCTTAGTTTTGCCTACCTTGCCGCAATGCTTTTTCTTGCTGTTTGCGTTTGCAATAAAATGTCTTTTTAGGGATTATGTTTTCCTTAATTTGTTTTCTTTTAGATGATCTTAACTTTAGAAACTATGACTTAAAAAGATCAGATGTAATTGCATATTTGTTTTGTAAAGTCATATTTGCATTTTCTTTATTTGGTTGTCAGAAGGAAATTTGAATGAGTGTGAAATTACGAAAGATGAAAAATAATTTTTTATTTTTCTCACTAATATCGTTGCTAAACAGTTGAGTTGAATTTTTAAATGATATTGTTTATGAAACTATATTAATATATATACATATTTTTTTTAAACCGTCATGCAGGAAGGGGGATCAAGGAAAAGAAAATCGAGTTCAAAGGTGAGTGAACACATTAGTAATTCACTGCAAAGAAAGATGCATAAATTTGGATACACTCAATGTTGCTTATTCTGAAAACCCATAAAGTAATCTGAAAAAAAAGCATCAGGTAGTCTATTTAAAAAAAGGTGCTCAGTTCCCAATATTTTGCTCACTTACTCATTGATCTATTGATGGTTGCAAAGTACACATCTGTGTTCAACCATGGCTCAATGTTATCCATTTTTAGAATGGCTTCATAAGTTTTTGTTTTTTTTTCCTTTAAAAGAAGAAAAGGGACAATGAAAAATATCCAACTTATTGAACTTACTGACTTATTGCATGTTTGAATATTTATAACGTTGGTCACTTCTTAATTCTGTTTTGTTTTTTTGTGTTACAGAAAGGAGGCAAACATGGTAAAAAAGGTAGGTTGCTCTCTTTGTTTTCGCTTTACTATTGTACAGGAAGGAGTTAGTGTGTTTGTTTTGTTAGTCAAATCACTTTTTATTGTGAAGTTGTGTAGGGGCCAACTCCAAGCTTGGACTCGGGCACAACGCATCAGCATTCAAAGACACAAGTGCTCCGACCATCACTCATGGCTGTACGTAGAGCTGGAAAGTCTGTGGATGAGGAAATTTAAATGGGACCAGGCTACCATATCGTTTTTTTTGTTCTCAACTCAATATATGGCTTTCTCAATATATCGCTTTTCATATCCTGTACTAATGTTCGCGATATTTTGTTGTTTATGAACGAGAGCATCTTGAAATTTTTGGACTGAATTATCTTATGTCAATGTCACTTGAGACTACTGCTCATATTATTGTGCTCGTCTTTTGTGTATTATAGAGTATGTTTTATACTTGTGCATGATACACACAGAATGGCACACTTATTTTGGCGTAGTGGTTACAATGGTTGGATGAAGAGATCATGGGTTTGAATCCTGAACAAGACAGTTTTGGTAATCTGTAAGACACGTCTCTCATTTAGTATTTTCTTTTAATTTTGTTTAGGCATCATATCAAGCTACATGTTCTTTTCCTCATTTGCAGGTGGTCCCAAGACAAAGCAGAGGAGACGATAGATGCCAGCGGTTTTATCATGTTTTGTTTTCTCTTTTTCCTTTACAGTGGGGAGGGGCTTGGGGGAATTCAAATAAATTATATATATATGCTATAATCATATCTTTGTTTTTTCATGTTATTTCTAACAACGTGTTATCAAGCTTTGAAAGTAGCCTGTATATCCATATCGTTTGTGAAAATGCCAAACCATGTGCAAGTCCGAAAATAATTAGTTCCCTTTTTTTGGGGGGGGGGGGTTACGGTACCAAAAGCGCATGTAGGCCTATCCCTCTCTCTACCCTGTAAATTAGTGTATTAAATATAGTCCCAATATGTCACAAGGCCAAGGCGTGTAACTACTCCTCTCAAACCGTGTAGGTCGACCACATGCTCTTCTCTTGTGAAATGTTGATTCAACGACATACACTGTTGTTTGGTATTTTCACAGACTATCTATATATTTTCGCTCTTCCTTCTAAAAACTATCAAGTCTTATAATGATGAGGTATATGTGTGTCTGTAGGATGAATAGGAAGATCCTGGTAATGCTTAGGCTGATGTTGAGTCCTTGGGAAAGATAACATTTTCCTTCACTTGAAGTGTGAATGAGTCCTTGAACCTGGCTACAGGCGGTCAAAGCTTTGGTCCTACTGTATCTCCTTTTTCCTTGGGGAATTGACTTTGAAAAGGGGGAGGGTGTGTGTGATGTCAAATATGTCTGTATTTGAATTTGTGCGAGGATGTGGATTACAAAAAACCATCCTTACTTTTTACTTTCTACAAACCCAAATAAGAGGAATAAAGTGGTCTTCGTCGAAATGACAAGACAGGAAACACACCACAAAACCACATGAGTAAGAAGACGAGAACTGTTGTTTGGAATGCTATAATTTACTTCCATGCGGTGAAGTAATGGTTGTTGTCATCAATGTAAATGAAATGGGAAAATTATCGTTTATGAGGAACATGACATAGTATAACACAAAACAAAAACAAACCAACAAATCAACATCATATGCCACGGCTCAACTATCCTAAGAAGACTCAATTTCTGGCGAATTGTGGTAAAACGCTATCAAAATCTCATCGAAATTGGGAAATAGGTCTTATGTAGTCTCAAAATCTCACACGTTATATCAGCTTTTTATGCTATACAAAAGAGAAATGATTTTTGTTTGTTTGCTCTGGCCAGCTTCATGTTCAACCCTGGATAATGCACCGATAATATGTATACAAATAGTCATCCAGTACAATGCATGACCAAGCAGTTGTTAAGTCAAAAATATATTACTGAGTTCAAGAGCAATACACATTTCAGTATTGACAATTGAACAGCAAGAAAGGGCCGTTCTAATACTAATATCGCCATTTTAATATTGTTCATGCACTTATCTCTCTATTGTGAAAATTTGGGACATCACATTTCATTAGGTACCCATTATCGCTTACAAAAAGGGAACGAAGATGACTTTCTTCATTCTCAAATTCAAATTTTATATTTTATTTGATTCGACAATTCATGCCTGAATAATGTTACATTTCGCCAATTATTTTTAATTTCCATGTTATTTTCTCCATTGATTGCATGAACATACCAATTTAATATAATGTAGTGATAGTATAAAGACTCCAACATTTTATAAATTGTGATTGCAGAAATTGTTATTGAATACAATAATTTTAATGAATATTCTAGTTATGTGTGTGGTGACTTCTGTCAATTGGCAATTTAGAGTTACCCCCCTTCCCATAGGGTTTAATGGATGGGAATTGAACAAGAGGGAAAGATTTAATAAAATATATATATATAACCAAAAGCTCTGTTTTTGGTGATAGATAGTCTGTATACTCTATAGCTTGAGTGCAGATGGGATAGTTGAGCTGACATGACATGATAATGATAAAGAAGTAATGACAAAATGATTGCTTCTCCTTGCAAATGTGGACATGAATCAACAATAATAATAGTAAAAATATAATTCATAGTTGGCAAAACAAATTTCAACTAAAGAGTGTGTTGTTGTTACCATGAGGCACTACTCCAGCCTTCTTACACTGGTCAGTACACTCAGCCCCATAAATGCACCGTTGTCAGTTATTGATTCCCTCCACACCATCATCTTTGATATCATCATCGTACAATGGCGACCAAATGGGTGGTTAATTAAAAAATAAATTTAGATTCCCTTCTTCACCACCTCTCTACAACTGTAATCAAGCACAAGTTACAAGAGTAATTGTGAAATGAGTAAGTGAAATCTCTTGGTAACAATCTGTTTCAAATCGAGTAAATAAAAGTAAATAATTCAAACTCCAACAATAAAAAGTGGAAGACTCGCATAGAATATTATCATGAGTGATGTTTTACTTTTTTTTCTTTTGGTGTGTAAACATAATTTATATATATATATATATTCATCTCATCAAATCATTTCAAAATATTTTATAAACAAATCAAATTTGCTGTGTACAAGTACAAGTTCTGCGTCCATTTAGGGAAAACTGAATATCTATCTCAGATCTGGGCTACTTCTTAAATCAAGAAACTTTGACAATTGTTCATCTTCATAATATTTCAGGTGTAAAGAAAGATCTTTAAAGTATTGTATATCTTCATTAATGTATTTCAAAACAGACTCAAATTCACACACTTTTTCATCTACAACAGGACGTTGTATACAAAAAAATGCACATAACTACGCCGTTGAAAAACGGATGAAAGAATAACGCAGTGCCAAAAAGTGCTGCGTGACGGCCAGCCTCATTCATTATAGCCGACAAAGTTATGGTGCTGTGGCAGGAAGCACAGTACCTGCTCCATTCATCCTGTCGACTATATATAATGCTACTCCTGTTCTTGTCTATTGTCCATTTTCTTGACACTAATAATAATTCCTTTCCTTTTATTTTCCAACTGTTTATCATACCCACCCTTCTACATAATGCCATGCCATATTGCTTGGTACAAGAGAGCTGGAAGTTTAACCCTCATAATCCTAAATATTCGTGTGATAGAGCATTTTAAAGTTTAAAACATTCAGTTAATTGAATTGGACCCAAAGAAACATTAAAAAAAAAAAATGTTTCTGAACATCACAATATCCATGGCTCAGTTCAAACCTATTATTCGAGAGAGAAAAAAAAAGAAGAGAAAATTTCATACTCTTTGTATTGAAAGCTTGACATCCAGCTCTTGAATTTTAGCAAATCCATTATTTTTCATTATCGTAGAGGAATCGTTTTGATTTTATGAAACAAAACAATTTCTGAAAATATGGCGGCATCCACTGGAGATGTGCATCCAACCATGATTATGCTCACAAGTCAATTCAATCTAACAGCACAGCCAAATTCAGTGAGGGGAGGACATAATATTGTGGGTTGAATAAAATATACATACAATTACTATATATAAATAAAACAAGTGTAATTTGTAATCATCTATGTCGTATTCACCATATTTACAGGTCAAGTAAATAATAACAATAACATTATTTATTTATTTATTAATGAATACTTTCAACTCTTTTAAAGTACAGTATTCATTCACCACCATTTGTTTTAGTGAAGTTAAAGGGGTCAGAATGTGAATTGTGAGTAGATTTTAATTTTTTTTACATTTATAAAAGGAGTGGATTTGGGACATTTTCCAAAGACCATGCCATTCCCCATACCCGGGTTCTTGTGTGATGGGAACAAATAATTGCTTGTCATGACACTCTATTGCCATTTCATTTAGCTCCACGATAAACAATTTCCCTGGTATACTTGATGAGATTGATGATATAATAATACCTGTAAATAATGACAGTGTCAAAAGCTAAGGTAAAAAATTAGAATCACATCCGAGATCTCGTAGAACAAAAGGTTTTGTAACAACCCCTTCCCCCACCCCCTTCTTTACACTCCTGCCCATGAACATGATACTGAAACCCACTCATCATAAAAAAAAGGAGTCGGTTACACAAGAATACTTTTAAAAAGTCTAGTTTTCAGAAATAAAAATGCCATGATATCATTATTATCATGCCGGTAACTAAAAAAATTCAACAAAAGGACATAAGTATGAATAGGTATCTAATGACTATATAACTTACAACTCTATCTCTCTCTCTCTTTCTCCCCCTTTCACTTTAGCTGACTCATTCATCATAATGTTTTTGAAAAGAAATTTCATTTCAATCGCCGTGCCTTAGCCTTCCTTAGTACCTATACCAAAGCTAATACTAATACCAAATGATGGGAGATTGTGTGCTGAAACTGCCAGGAATCTAAATATCCTGTTAATGCTGTGCTGCTATTTTAATATCGTTCACCATCTTACAGAGAACACATTCTCATACAGCCAGATTGGGATTGCCGTACCCGCTTGTGTTTTTTACGTTTATTTGTTTTTGTTAGCTGATGAAGGGGAAACCTGAAACTTTGTTCTGTTACTTGGAGCTATACCATTTATTAATTGCCAGAGGACTTACCGAAGTGCTAGCTAGACACGCATGAGAAGCTGCAGCCATATTCGTAAACAGTTAGAACATTTTCAGGCACATTCTCATTTCACATCATTCAACATTAAAATCAATAGTTATTGAAATAATATGACACGATTATGTGTGCACAAGGCTCTTTTCTGTTAACATACAAGATATGACTACTGCAGCACTATGTGTGACTTTTGGGGCAGAGTCACCTCACCTTGTTTCATCAATATAGTCATATAGTGATTACGACTTATTACTACAGGACTACTTGGTTTTATTTCATGAAACAATTATACTATCACATCACAACCAACATCATTATTATTTCAATTCAATGATCGAATCATTCATTCATCCAGTCCTCATTCAACGATTGTTTACTGTATGGTGGTATCACATAACCGTGCAAAGGCAGCATTCTCATAATACCTAATAATAATAATATTTATAATGATGATAATATTAATAATAATAGTAATGATAACAATAATAATAATTAATTTAAAAAAAAATAAAATCAATGACCAAGAAAATGTAACATTGTAATCTCACCCCCCC